>JAUTCZ010052110.1:0-10899 GCA_032273805.1 Melanodrymia brightae | reverse complement strand
ACAATATGCGGAAATTTTCGGTCGCCAGGCGGGCAACTCTTGATAAGGTTTTGACTTGCCCGACGCTATTTTGAGTGTCAATGGGCTACCGGGCGACCGTAAAGTGCACACCCTGATGGACTGTATAACCGTGATGAAACCTGAATAACAGAAGTGCTCACCTGCAAGATGACCAGAATAAAATTCATTCTTGTTGACAAAGAGTGGAGACCAGCTGCCATCTTTGTTCAATACTTGAGCTTTAAAATCTTCAGCAAAAATTCCAGTGTCAGGCTTGAGCAGTATATCGAAGTGTCTGGAAAGATTAAAAACACAACGCTTGTTTGTTTAGCAACACCACATGAGCACACAATTTAATAATTAATCATCGGCTACTGAATGGCAAACACTTGGCTATGTTGACACATGGTCTCAGAAGAATATATAGTTTGTTTAGCAACACCACATAAGTACAAAAAATTGTTGTTTTAATGGTAGTCTACTGGGCTATACATCAACATTCTGGTAGTCCAGCACTGCATTCACGTAGTCCCAAAAGATTATCAAATATCCACTTCTACAAAGTTAGTACAAACATACAAACTAAGTGGCTAAAATACTGTCACAAAGTTTTATTGATATATTTATTTGGTTGTGCTACCTGCACATACTAAAACATTAGCCTAGGTCAGTAGGAGCAAAATCTGGTAGCCCCGGACTGCCTGGCATGGGATTTATCCAACCCTGGCATGTCATATTAAAGCATTGTACAGTCAAACCTGCTTGAGCGGCCACCTGTCTTAAAGGGTCACCATAAATTTTCTCCCAAATCATCAATTTTAGTGCATTATAACCTGTATTAAGCAGCCACCTGTCTTAAGAGGCCACTTTTTGTTACTCCCTTAGGTGGCTGCTTAAGACAGGTTTGACTGTATATTCATTTTGCTACCACTTGCCCTGTTAACCGTTTTTATAACATTTAAGACTAATCTACTTTTAATCTAGTTCCTCTACTTATTAACATGGTAGCCCAGGTCAGCTCTTGTAGCCACCAAGAAAAAGTTGTTTTAAAAGAAACATTTTACTATTAGGATGTGTTGCTTTCAAAATAATTCCAGGTATATAATTATGTCGTATACTTTATATACTGAGTATACTTTCTGTGAAGTGAATAATTTTACTCCACATGAAAGTTGCTTGTATACTAATAGACATTGTCATTTGATTGAAATATGGTGACATATTATGATGTATGATATAATATTTACGAGAAGACTGCTATTATGAAAGAAGCAGTTTCATTCCTAAATGAAGTATTTCAAATGAAATCTGCATGATCCTATACCCTGTTGCTCAAGGTTTGACAATTTTCAAATAGCAGTTTGTTCCTTTGGGCTATGACGGTAATATGTGGGAGATGGGGATTACACCAATGACAATGACTCTTAATTACTGTTTCAGGATAATGACTTTAGAAGACACTCCAGACACAATGATTTGGATTATGGTTTTGATGATCTGGCCCAAACATCTCCAATCGCACTCTTTGGAGCCTCAAGCAGGGTTATGGGTGGTTCAGGCATGCTGGAGGATTCAGGCCTGATGGGTGGTTCAGGCATACTGGGTGACAGAATCTTAAATTCATCTGAAGGCATGATGGGTTTGGGTAATACCATGCTAGATGCAGATCTGATGGGTAGAAATTCTAACACGCGTCATCTGGAAGAACAGCTCCGTATGCGAGAGTCTCAGCTGGCTATGACAAGCAATTTATTGAAGGAGCAGACACAATTACTGGCCCAAGTTGGTGGCACATATAGGAGGTCATCACCTGGGAGAAGGGAATCATCACATGATTTCCAAACAAGTCCAGGAAAACGTCTTGGTGGAAGAAACAGAGATTATTCTCCTAAAAGATTTCGACAAGATTCATGGGTAAGAATGATGATATTGCAAGCCACGTTCATGAATAATTTAGGTATACATGAATATTCTTGAAATAGATATACATGTATTATATTTTTTGCCAAAAGAACTTCTATTCCACTAAAGATTGTTATTAAAATTCACCACAGAAAGATGAGCACGAAATCGTTTAAATATTTCGCAATGTGTATGGTCATACTTGCTGTTACATGTATATGATCACACAGCATTCTTATTTTTCTTTGTGTAATCAGTTCTACAATTTTCTTTGGCTAGTGGACCATTTGATTTTATTGGTCACCACATTTCGACTATCATGAATAGTGGACCATTTGTTTTTACTTGCCAAGCTTGGCAAGTACCACTTTTGAAGTTTGTTCATGTTGTCCCTTGAACAATGAGATTTTAATAAGTTTACTGTTGATCACGAATACAAACTACTGAAACAGTTGCACTATAGAGCAATGATCATCAGGAAAGTTCCTTCCTTCCACTGATGCTTATTATTGATAATCTCAACTGAGACAGCAATAACATGCAACTGGTATGGAAAGTTGGTGTCATAGCAATGTTTGTAATGCGACATATTTGCAGTAACTGTTGTTTTGCACAAATTGATGCCGTTTGGTAGCACTTGGATAATTATATTCACAGTAGCTACATAATATGTGCAAATGCTAATGTTTAATGTCAAGGACTGTTTGAGAACAATGTGGTTATCCATCTTGTTTGAGAACAATGTGGTTACCCACTAGGCGATCATCCAGAAGGTTCACAAAGTGGCCATTGGCATTATATTCAGTTAAATGCTGAAATAATTATTTAAAGCAATGGTTTTTGACAATTTCGCATACATGAATGAATTTATATGCCTTCTATGACTTTAATTTTTGCAAGTTCCATTGTACTTTGAGAAGTCATAAATATTTGTTTCATGGTGTTGATAGTAGACTGGATGGATTGATGACTTGATTGCATTTGGTAAACAAATTCTTAGTTTGCAACTCTTATGCATATATATGAACATAATTGCAATGAAGTTTTCAGAGTTGCAAACAGGTTTTATTGTGGTGCAAGCAAAACAGAACTCTACCTCAATGAATCCATTGTATTTGCCTATGCTATATACAACTAGAAAACAGCACATATGACTATATGTTTTTGTTATTAAGTATCAGTTATCAAACCACAGCCCTGTACATGTTTGAAGCTCTGCACTTGAATGTAAAAATATTTACATCTGTTTGAGTTGTGTAATTTACATGTCTATAGTGATCTTGGACTTATGAAATGAAAACTTGTTTTAAGAACAGGTATTATATTGTGCTGTTTTCTAGTGCGATAGTATAATTATTGTCTGAACAACTGTCTGACATTAAATGATGGAATTCTATGAGCATGCTCATCATCAGTGCCACAGGTAACACAATGTTACATACCTTGAAACAAAACTGAAAATAATTTGCCTATCAGTTTTCCATATGTGACATCTCAAATAAGGCAAATGGTGGCTACATCTCTGGTGGTATTCTTTCTTCTACCACAAACAATACTGGGTTTACTGCTGTTTGTGCATTTGGACAAGTTCTAAAGATTATTTTTGCACTTGATTCAATGACGCACACACTCAGGTGTGAATAAAAGGCATATGAGTATCCAGAGATTAAGAATATTTTGCATTGTCAAATATTCTTTTTATGTATAATTTAAAGAAATGAATTAAATTGTACTGCTCGTTGCTGCCAGATGGTGCCAAAAGTAGCATATTTTTGGAGAATTATCTTCAAAATGTAATATGTAAGCAAAGTATAATGATTTGCTTTCTTTGCATTTGCTTGGCAAACATCTTTTTGTATTATTAATCATATTTACTGAATGTGAACCCACATTTAATCAAACAGGACTTTTGTCCTGTTTGTTTCATTGGGTGTGCACTTCTGAATGGTTTCAGTCCAGTGGTAACCGCAACACCCAGAATCAACGTTATTTCAGAGGGCGAGGCAGAGGTCAATGGGGAGGTCAACGAGGACGAGGTAATGTGTTAACTGTTGTGTTAGTCTAGTTATTGTTACATATAAAAATAATATATGACATCAAACTAGTATGTCTTTCTGTCTTGTTTTTAGGGCTCCAAGCTGCCTTATTGGCGAAATCCCTATGTCTATTTTTATTTTTATTTTTTTGTATCTCGAAAACGATTTATGCCAAATGGCTGAAATTTGGATATAATGTGTGGACCTATGGGATCTAGTGCATATCCAAAGATTGAATTCGTGCACATATGCACCCAGCGACAGTTTTATTTTTTCTAAATTTAAAAAATCCTTCAAATGCCTGTCATTCAGGGGCAAATCAAATGATGGTGCCAATTTTATGTGAAGGTGATCATGCACTGGTGTCCTTTCATCTGATATCAGCAGGTGGCACTGCGATCATGTTATGGTGGCCATCTTGGATTTCTGTTGTTGTTTTTTTAAATTGATTTATCTCGTAAATTAGATTGACAACTTTCCTTCTGTCAGCGAATAATATGTTCGTATACGGCAGTCTTAGAAAAGTTCTAAACTGCAAACAAAATGGCCAGTTGATGACGGCCAACCATACATTTTTTTCAGTATTTTTGTCGGGGGTTCTCATTTTGGACCCCTATTATACAATGATAAAAAATATGATTGACTTATGTTTGATCATGGGGGTATACATATAGGCTTCAGACATGTAATATGGAGTGTGTTAGATGAATTTTTGTGCACCTGAAATGTTTAGAAAAATTTAATTTTTCTCATGTTGAAATACCATTAGCTTGACATTGGCTTTAGCTACATATTCTGAAAGCCTGAGTCCCAGTTAGACAATATTCATGTTTTCAGCTTCCTAGTTCTTTTTAATGGACAGATATGGACTTTTAAAGATGCTTGAAAACACTAAATTTGATTAGTGAGTGCAAAAGTCGTTCGAGTCCTATTTTTAAGTTGTAATATTTCAAAAACTATCGGAGGAGAGGTGAGATCTCAATTTTTTCAGAGCATCTTTTTACCATCAAATGTATTTTTGAGAAATTTTTCTTTGAAATCGTAAACGGTCACCTTGGAAAAAATCTGAAAGTTAGATGACTTAGCATGGAATGACCAATTATGTATTTTAAAGGTCAAAACATGTACGATTCTGATGTCTTTAAATGTGTACGATAATCCCTTTCTTAGTTACTAAGAAAGATGGCATATATAGTAACGGCAAAACTAAGGTCAAAATTGTCGCGCTCACTTGCTAGTTATATCTTATTGGGTATGTCAATTATGTCTTGTGCAATGTTTTGTTTATATTTTCTGCCATTTGACAGTTGACAGTTCTGCTACATGGTAGTTTTAATTGTATTAATTTTTGTCTATTAAAACAAATCCTCCACAGCTCAAAAAAAATGTATGGGCTATTTCCCGTTCCAGCCAGTGAAACACATCTGGTTTATCAAATTCCGTGTTGTGTACTATTCTGTCTATAACCGCTGATTTATAATCGATGTGTTTCTAGTGGCTTCGTTAAATATAACAAACTTTATTTTACTTTATATAAAACAACAGCTAAATTTTATTTAGTATTTTAAATAAACATGCAACTTTATACTAACCAATAATATATCCCTATTTTATATATATATATTTTGTGCAGTCTATTTTTACCATAGTACAGCAAGAATTTAATTCTTCAGCTTTTATAAAAAACATTTTCATATTTATTCATAAAGGCTGTTAAAGTAGTAGAATTTCTATTTATGTTTTACATTAGTAAAAAGCAGTTAAATTGTTTCTTCGTAATGGCCTGAGTTAGAAAAGTGAGCACAATCAATATCAGGTATGACCTTCATGTCGACTATTCAGCCCTGGAGTCATCTTGGTTTCCATGGACAAGTTTTTGCAATACATGTTTGAATGTTGTGGAAACATGCACCATTCACCCATCAGCATCCACAACAAATCACCAAACATTACTGGAGCATATTTTCAATATGATTCTTGTGTGGACTTCGGCTTTGGCACAAATGTGGGCAGAGCACTGGATGGTCAGGAGATAGCATGTACTAAACGTGATTCACTGGTTGGTAACATTTGAACTTGAGTACATTTTATATGATTTAAAATGACATAACGCAATCATATATTTGTTGTCACACAACGACTTGTATCATCCATGTTAGATATACATAGGGAAAGATCACAAAATGTTGCCTCATCTTTTTGCCCATATTGGTAACAAATAATAAAGATTTCATCTAGCTCTCATCTCTTTTTGCTAGGTGGCTTGAGAAGAGGTGCTGGAAATCAGCCGTATATTGCTTCGAGGTAAACTTTATTGATTTACATTTAGTTGTACACTGTATTCAAGCAAGTCCATCAAGCAATTCAAATGATTTTCGTCTATCAGTTACTGTACAATGGGTATTTAATATTTGCCTGTATGTAATTTTAATGTTTGTAACTAATCGCAAAAATTATAATCACATGAATAATTACAAAAGAACAAAAATAAGAAGTTTTTTTGTGAAAATTACATATTGCGAGTTGATCATTCTTTTTAATTATCTAAATTTATAGCAGCAAATATCCATCTAGATATGAAGTTGTTGTTTTTTACAATATTTCTTTGTAGTCATTCATCGTATATTGGAGTCTAGACTTTTTGTTAACCATATACCAAATGTTTCAGTTATGTTCTTTAGAATGACTACAACAAAACATTTCATTTACATAAACAGGTAATTTTATTTCATTAGTACATGTACAGTATATGTTTTGATGCACTTAGGTGTTACAGATTAGAGATTAAATTTATTCTTGTTGGATAGAGATCTGCATGTGAAACTAGTATTCTTCAGTATGTTTATCCAAATATCCGAGCACCAGTAAAAGTTGTACGATAACATTACTATGGCATGTTTTGGTTATTCAAAATCCATATAATTTACAATAACTCAATTCAAATCATTCTATTTCGCAAACAACAAAAGAACTAATTTATTACTGTTTTGTGGCTAGCCATGCAGAAGTGTAGGTCATGTTAAAGAGAAAGTGGATCTCAAATAGCAAAACATTAATATATATTTTTTAAAAGTGGACCTAATATGGTGGTTTTTTTAAACAATTGTTTGCATGTGGTGGCTCTTCGACACCATGACCTACCCATGCCTACGAACCTGCATGATTGCAGTAAGGAATAAGCTGTGTTTACAAATCAATAACTGGCAGCAGATGAACAGAGTATTGCCGTAACTGCATGACTATGCGATCTGTTAAATCAAATAATGTTATTACATGGATATTCATATTGATTTACATTCAAAATCGTATTTATCAGTTAAAATACATGTAATACTATATTTATGTAATAAATCTTATCATTATATGGAATATTACTTTGGCTTGCAAAGATGATGATCACCTAGGCTACTGTTAGTATGATGCCAATTTAATTGTGTCATAGTTTATTTTACGACAGTGCCTCAATATATGGTGCCACTTGGACTTTGTTCATTTTTTGTAGCCAGATGTCACGAAAATATACTATCAACAAAAAGTTACGTTCTTAATTTATACAATATTTTTGTTTCATTCAAGGACCGAAAACCTTTTTTTTGTGTTATTTACTAAAAATGATGTAGACTACAAAATGTATTAACATTATTCATTTTACTAATCATAGGAACCAAAGCAAACCACAGCAAAATCAGAAAAATAAGGTAAGTTGATTGTTTATTTTAGTTACATATTTTATTATCAGTCTTATGCCTTTCAAATCTTTGCAGTGAAAATGAATATGATTGATTTTCCATAGAATAATAGCTTGAGACCAAGTAACATCCATGATGATAAGTAATATAAATTTGATCGATTATGTACAGTTGAATATAATTCTCTTACCATAAATCAAAAGCTCTGTTACACAGATAAGGAGTAGTGGCCCCCTACTCATTATAGCTCTGGAGAAAGCTCTGCACATTATTTTAGCTCTATTGAATAAGGTTTTTAGTTTTTTTATTAAGCTGACACATTTCTTTCTGTAACAACACAGTTTATGATTGATGTATCGTATACAAGTCCAGTTGATGTAGCCGAGTCATTCCATCCCATACATTTTCAATAGATTGCATTAAATTCTATTGTCCACACCACATAGTCAAATTATTTATGTTACAATAGGTTCTTTTAATTGCTTTCAAACAAACTTCGTGCATAGGCATGATAAAGCTAAATAATAAAATAATTGCAGATGCATCAATATGTAATCAAATTATATATTTAACCCAATGTTTTTATTTTCTCTTAATACAGCAAGCACAGAATGCTGCTGGTGGTAAAACTCCGGTAAGTAAAACGTTACTTTTTTTGGTAACCGGTTTTGGAAGTTGTAGAGCAGCACCAGTTTTTAAGCATTAAGACATGTTGGCTGCTTTTCATGGGCAAAATATTCTAGTGCTTAACAAACAATCGTCACCATGGCAATTTACACAAAGAATTTAGAAGACTAATACAAGGGATTTAGCCAGGTTATTTTTATTTGGGTCCCAAGACAGGTCAGATATGGGAAATTAGTGAGCCTGTTTTAATTATTGGATTGGTGCAAAGCAAAATGGTTGATCACGAAGCACTCTAGACACTGTCAGCTATTAAGTGACAGAGCTGCCAATTTCAGATTACATCTATATGACACACGTTCATTAAAAATTCTCAGTGGCAATCAGTAATGATGCTGCAAAAGCTGTTGCAAAATGTCTTTGTCCACAATTAAATGCTGTCGCAAGCCATTAATAATAATAACAAAAAAAGAAACTTTTTTTTTTTTAAATGTTGGTTGCCCTTCGGTTTATTCCAATACAGAAGCATGCAATAGTGATATGATATCATATCTCATGAGAACCAGGCTATGGAAACAGAATTTTAGACTAGAATTTTAAAAGAAATTTTATTTCAAAGTTTATATTTATTTGTTTATGACTGTTGATTTTAGTTATTATTTATATTGTAGACCCCAAGTCTGATATTTATTTTTTTGGTTAAAAACCAGTTAAATTAAAATATAGACACATGCATTACTAGCATGCACCTCAGCATTGCAATGCCATGGCAAAAGTAGTTTGCGATGGAATAAATATAGATGGATTAAACATTCATATGCAGTAAAATCTATTGTACACCATTTTGGATTTCTTTTTTTTAAATTGCGCTTTCTATCAGAAAATGACCATAATTTAATTTCATTTGTAAGCATATATATTTCATAAAATGCAAATACATTACTATGATACTGAGACTTAACTCACATATTTCTTTTTGGGGTTTTGCAGAACCAAAGATCAGGTGCAATAATCAAGAAATTTAAGGCTGAATATTCAAAAGTTGTAAGTATATATTTTTTCTTTTAATTTCTTCCTATTTTATGTTTATTTAGCTGAAAGTAATGAGCATATCTTTGGCAAGGAAACAGAATTGGTATCTACCTAGGAATGGGGATGCGTTAACTTTTGAATGTTTCCCCAAGTCAAGCTTCGCTATTATAGTTTGACATTTATGCATTAAAAGATATATATATACAAGACAAATATTAAGAGATAACATGTCAAGAATTATGTTAACACTAAATTGAATTTAATGTTTTTAAAATTTTTTCAGGAAGATATTCCAGAACATGATATGACCAAACCAGTTGGTAAGTTTTGAATGTAATTAATGTGGTAAGTATAGACCTGACTATAACTTGATGAGTAGCGAGGAGTTACAGATTATTTGCGCCATGTGAAATTCTCATGGGCCTTTGAGCATTTCAACAAGTTGGGGGAGGGAAGTGGGAGGCCCTACGTGTAAAAATGTATGGTTAAAAACCATATTTTGGTAAAAACTAACGTCTGAAAAGTGGGGGCCCTCATGACCCCACTCCCTGCTCCGCAGCCCCTAATTAATGTCTGTCCCGACCTATAGCTTGAAACTGTCAACATTAATTTCGCTCGGGACAGATAAGCCTAGTAGGTTAATGTATTTATTATCCAGTCAAACTCTTAATAGTCTTATTGTTATTGACAAATTTAAACTATCTATGCACGACTAAGACATTAAATTTTCTTAATGAAGGAGCTAATTCTCTAAGTGATTGGTGACATCACAAGCTTTAAGCAAAAAGCTGTCTTATTATAGTGACGATCGTAATACTCCAGAGTGTAATGCCATGAGTTACAATAAAAAATAAAAAATATGTCCTTTAACATAGCCCTGTACACTATTGTTTATAGATTTAAACATATTATTCATATATCAGCTCTATACACTAAATTTTATTAATTTTTTATATCATTGTATTTACCATATTTTGACACTCAATAGCCGGTCTTTTTCTGGGGTGTTGTTAAATTTTACTTCATTAATTCATTCTTTCATTACAGTCAAAAAGCTATCTCACCCTAGGAAGAGATTGAAAATATATTACTTCACATCTCTATTGCCTTGTGAGTAATAGGATTATATATTTTACATCTACTAATTTGTCATGAACTCTATATTTACAGGAGATCGATACATTGTCAGTGTACAAGGATATTATTGCAAGTTGTGCAATAAATTCTACCAAAATGAAAATTCTGCAAAGGTCCTGCATGCCAGTCAAGAAGCACACTATGAAAAATGGAAGGTAGGTATTTAAAGAGCAGCGTAAATACAACCAAAATTACATACGGTAGCTTGAAGTTTGAAAATAAGCAATATTTTTTTTAAACCTGTGTGTACTAACTATTGAGATTTATAAAAGTCCAACTTGCATCCAAATACTCATTTCTGTTTGTAATGCACTAAATCGGTCACGACTGATTTATGTGAAGGAAATTCATTTTAACACTCATTGACCAGACATTTTTGATGGGATTGGGCACCTACATCTTTTGGGTTAGGTTGGGTCATTTTTGGTGTGCTTCCATCAGAAAACTGTTCAAGCACACCTGTCATGGGCACAACCTCT
>JAUTCZ010052099.1:0-10900 GCA_032273805.1 Melanodrymia brightae | reverse complement strand
ACTCGTTTGCCTGCCATACCATTTTTATGAAACTCGTTAACAGTGTTGGTATCTGACTCGCTTTCGCTCGTCAGATAGCAAAACTGTTAACTCGTTTCATAAAAATGGTATGACAGGCAAACTCGGTTAGTATTCTATATATAATAATAATAATAATAATAATGTTATAACTTTATGTTCAGAACTGTCAGTTTTCTTGGTGACGAGCTCGAAAAACAATCTGTAGACCAATAAAGATTATAAGTGATACCTCATCCGGAGATATCACAAATTATAATACCAGAATTATCTCCTGCAAAAGCCTCTAATGGATGATAAAGCAGTTTAGTCTCATTTTGCTTGGGTAGATTTTACAGTACAAGCCATATACATTACACAGCCGAAATACAGAGTATTCTGTGATGTCACATACAGAATTGTTTGATGTAGTCATCCAAGATATCTTAATTTTAATTTTACTATGACAAATTATACTGATTAAAGATGCCTTTGTAGTACGTAATCCCTTTTTATCTATATTGATAAGTCTTTGAATATGGCACGTGAATATGAAGTCCTAGATCAACTAGTTGCTTCATGTTATGTATTTAAAGTTTATCACTTTAAAATTGTTATGTAAATCATTAACCAACTGATTTTGGGTTTTTCTACATAGATAAACAATGAAAAGGAAGTATTTTAGGTTTGGCATAACACGGAACTCTATAGCTTGATTGCTTTGAGCCAGTTACCATTTCTATTTTGACCGAGGGTCATGTGTTGTCCGACATGTGTCTGTGAGTAAATGTATGCTGTGTGAGCATGACTGAGTTGTACGCATACCTATGTGCTATGTATTGCAAAGTGCTCATTCACGTAATTGCTTTTGCAAACTAATTGTCTACAAGGTAGTGTAGATCTCTACCATTAGAGACACACTTTATTAAAATATTACACCTTTATTTTTTTGCAAATAAATATACTATAAATGCCAAATTTGTTTTGGGGTGGTTTTTACTAGTCATGTTTCCAATATGCATTCATTCTTCCCCATTGTAAGCATACCGGCATTCATACAGCTCTAATTTGTTGTTACTGCAGTCATTTTAGCTATCCATTTCTATTCCTGCTTTAATGGAATTGAGGAATTTATTCAGCTATGTCGGCAAAATCTGACCGAAGAATACTTCAAGAATTTATCCTGTAATCGCAGTATTTGTCTTTAGGTTTTTAAAAATCTAACAATTTGTCTGGAATTGGCAAAATGTAAAAATGTTCTTGGAGTAGTGAAATTTAGACTTAACATTTTTGCATAGAAAGCATGAAAACGTGACAATAAGATAAACTGAGTTATACATAATTGAGGTTTATGGTAGCGGAAGAGAAAACACTCCTTGTTTATCCAGAAAATTGCACTCATTTATTATATGATTATAAACATCGACAGAAATGTCAAAATGTAATTGTATTATGTAAAATTGTTTTTTGCACATTATATGAATACCTCCACAAAATACGGAGCTGAAAAGTTAAAACAGTTTTACGGTGAATCCTTTGTATGCAGACGCAACAGAGTGGAAATGTTTGGTGCCAATATCGGTGATAGAGGGTCTTAATAATGTGTGTCAATTTATCATGCAATGGTAGAATGATCATTTGTCTTGGAACAAAGATTTTTTTTCAATCTCCAGTATTTCATATTGTGTTTTAGTGTACACTCGAAACAAAAACAACTGAACTGGACCATTAATGTTTGCTGTTTAACAAATAAAGCATTTATTCAGGCCAATTTATTTTACCATGACAAGTATTTCTATTATGAATTTTGTTTTTCATGAACAGATATAGAAATGATTCATGTGAATTTTAGAAATATTTTTACACATATCATAATTATTATATCTCATGTTTAGTTACGTTTTTACACCACATTCACAAGTTGTGAAAAAAAAGATGAATGTGTTGGATAATTATTCATTTTCAAAGCAAACTGCAAGATTTTTATTGATTTATTTTCAACCGTTACTTTCATTGTAGTCTCTAAAGTTATATCAGTATAGAACTTTAAAAAGAAATTTTCCCACTAATATCTATATACACGATCTGTTCAGTATGGTTTATGCTAACAACTGGTAACTTTATACATTTTATGCAATCATGTATGTATTGCAATTGTGGACCTTGTATCGTGATATGATACTGTATCACTGCATCTTCACAGCTCTAATATGTATATATGAATGGGAATAAAGCTTGTTTTAGTCTTTATTGATATAATTTCAGATGCCTGTGTTATATCCAACATGGTAACAATAAATTGTCACCCTCATAACACATGTCTGATTGGTCAGTATGCAATTGATCTGTTCATTATATTTATTTTACATTGTTGAGTTTGCTGACAAAAATTTTATGAAACTGTTTTCATTGTCCCAATTTTTGTTATGACATGATTTTAAAGACATTATCCTTTACCATGCTAAAATGAACTATGTTGCTTAAAGCACTAACATTATTTAGAAGTTACATGTGACATTCAGTACCTGTAACTGTTGTTAGCACTAAGCAGTCAAAAGCAAAGAATGGCCTTCAATTTTGCAGATGATCAGTGAAATGAAAAAAGCATGTGATGTGGTGCAATTTCAGAATTTCTATAGGTCTTTCAACAGTAGTTGAATGCCACTTAATGGTGGAAGCTAGATTATAAGGCCCCTCAAATAATTTTGAACTAGAGGAAAGACTAGAGCTGGGAGAGAGTTGGAGGATATAATACAGATTATATAAAATATGATGTGACATTTTTTTGTGTGTAAAAATAAAAATATACCATTGAGCATGGTAAGGATTAATGTTTACTACTTGGAGACTGAAACTGGACAGGCTCGTGGTCATTCTAATCATATTGCTTGCAATTCAACTTCAAACCCAATGTTAATGTTGCAACCTGAAAGTTAAGGTGATTCCAATTTATTGGTTGGTTTTTGGTTCCAGTGACCAGCTTTCCCCACCATGTCAGGTCTATCTCTAGTTCCCACTGGAGTTTATTTAATTTGATGACTATAATATTATGATAAAATTCATGTTCCATAAAATACTAATTACTTTTGTATTACACTAGTATTTGAATTGTATTTCATTTAAAATTATATTTGCCCATAAACCAGAACCCCAATAACAAAACTTTAATTATAGCATAAGCCATTAAACAGAATTATTCCATCATTTGGCTACATACTACTTTTTGGGAAACGTTTGCCTGTAAACCAATAAATAAAATTAGAGCAACTTAAACAACTTGTGTTTCATTTATTGATGCATTTTATATATCATCCCTAATTTTTATGATTTATTCATCTTCTATGTTTCCAAATTCAATATTTTTTAAATTGTAATTATGTAATCAAGATCATGGTCTCATAACCAGATTTCAACCAAAATTACACACTGCTCAACATGTGTCGATATCATTAATACTATGATTGACAAGTATTTATTTAAGACTGTAGCCAAAAACGGTGCACACATACACACAGAAAAACATATTTGAACTGAAAATATTATCTTTGTTTATTTTTGTACTTACAAGTATATTCATGAAGTGCTCGTTAGTCTATTGTGTAGTTTCAGTTTTGTTTTTTTTAAGTACGTGATTTATGAAGATCGCAAACCAGCACAGTGTCGTACATTCTGTGTTATTTGTTTTCTGTGTATCGGGGGAAATCTCATGTTGCAATACAATTATTTGTTGCCATGTCCGGTGCCCCAGTATCTATGCATGATTGAAGACAAAAACAAACTACATTTAATTTGTAAACGTAGTTTATACTACGATTGTAGATATTGTTTATTGCATTTGACATTATTAAAACCCACAGTGCATGTGTAGTTTCATTAGTCTTTTAAATACATTTACTCTGCGTTTGGAGATGGGGGGGAGGTTGGTGTTTATGTTAATACATTTTGTTAAAATACATTTCTTTCAAAAGAACTTCAAACATATTTCCATTAATTAATTAATTATAAAGACTACTAAGTAACTAATTTGTTATTAAACTACAGTATACAGACATGTGTACAAATGTAGTTTGGAATAATGTTATTATATAAATTATTAATGCTAAATTTATTTATTATTTGTACATTTGTTTTCATCAGACCAATGAATATAGCTTTACTATTTTACTGAGAGCCTATATAATTGTATATTATATAAGCTATAGGTAAAAATAGTAAACAACTTAGTAGATGACCATGTAACTAGTGGTAATATGCATGATCTTTGCATCATGTGACATGAACACATTTCTCAATGCATTGCATAGATTATGTAACCATAGGCCTACACACACATCATATCAATGCAAAAGTGAACGCAAAAGCTACAGGATTATAGTTTTGAGAAATGTTTAGGATGCTAATTGAATATACCATGTTATGTTTTCTTTTATAATATGTCGGTGTACATTTAATATGTTGATCTGAAAAATCTGTTGTTTGTCAGAATTTCAAATGTGTTGTCAATATCATTTTATATCATAATTTTAAAAGCAAGCCATCAACCAGTTACATTTGTTCACAAACCAACTCAAGGAATAAATGTTTTAATTGATCCAGTTAATTTCAATATACCTTTAATAATTCAAAATAATTAGCATTTTTAAAGCTTAGATCTTGGAACTTGTTCAATGTTAGCTTGCTACATTGTTTCTGTGACAATTAGAGATGGTATTCTCCATCTGTCAAGCTTGGTCCACCCGGAATATCCCTCGATACTAAGTGTATTGTACTCAAGAGTATTTCAGTTTCACTCTAAATACTGTGTCAAAAGTGCTACATGTGGACTTCAACATCAAAGTACAATTTTAGAGCGATTATGAAAAATTCACTTTTGGATTATTGTATCAAGAAAAAGAATCTATACTAAATAAGTGATAAAGAGCAATTAAAACTATTTTGTATTCAATTTGTGATGGATTTCTTGCAACAATTTCATTATACTTATATTATCGGACATCATTAGGTGCTATGTGGGTGGAATTGTCAGTCAAACTGAATATATAAATAAATGTTGATATGTATTGTTGTTATTGTCATTTGTTTTCTTTTCTACTCGTATATCAAAGGCTGTGCATAGACATTGCTGATAATCAAAACGAGTCATCTTTGTAGCAGCTGCAGGGTTTTTCTATGATGCTCGACTGTCTTAATTGCCATATATTTAATGCCTAATGGCCGATAAATAATGCGGAACAAAAAATCTATAGATAATTACAGAAACAAAAGATGGAGAAGCCATTACAACGATCAAGCATTTTGATATATGAACTATGACCTTGAAGTTTAATTTACAAAAATGACCGATTAAACGATCTCTACCAACAGTCCATAGACATGGTACATGTATCTGCATGTATGGTACATTGTAGCACTTTATATTTTCAAACCATATGTTGGTCTTTGTAAGATGGACTACGATTGTACACAAAATTGGAAACAGATACTTGACAAGTGAAACTTTTTATTGCCAATTGTGATGTATATTTACAAATGAATGTTTATTTTAAAAAGAAAATACACGATGTTTTATAAAATCCAGTGAAACCATTATCTGGCAATATTAATTTAGAAGAGGCAAGGCAGTAATTCCTTAAACTGCTGAACTGGTCGGACCAAGAAAGAAAACCAAGATAATCCAACCTACAATGCTGCATATGGAAAACACTCCTTGATAAGACACTACAATGATCTAACACTCGAAAATAAAGACGTCAAAAAATCTGGTGACACTGGTAGAATATGAATTACTAGTACATGTATGCAGGGCTCGTTTTTCGACGGGAATCTGATTCTCGTAAATTAAACACATGGGAATCTAATTGGATTCCCGTACTAAAAATCCACATTCCAAGTTTAATGTGTTTAATTCGGCTGACAATATAACACATCAAATTAATTTCCCATACGTAATTTCAACAACCGAAAAAAAAAGTATATGGCTGAAATACCATTCACACAAGAAAATAGTTGTATCGGTCACGAAATAGCATTTATTAAAAAACACTTTGAGAAGTGGATTCCCATCATGTACATTTGCGGGAATCCAAATGGATTCTGGTAAAATAGGACGAAAAACGAGCCCTGGTATGTGCAATAAGATGATGAACATTGTCATTTTCGATGGCCAAACCTATTGTTACATTCAATTTGTAACTGTCCATTCAATCAAAAGATGACTTTTGCAGATATGTATGTACCGGGTAGTTCACATCCAATTTTTAGCATACGATACAGCCATGATTTTTAATACGGTTTTAACAATTGATTATCTGCATTCAAATTCATCCAGAAAGTAAAACCAATTTCATCCATGCTTTATGCTTTTCAACCAGTCATATGTTTGTGAATGATATCTCAATGAACTACTGAGTTCAGTGGTTCTGCTTTAATATTGTTAAAGTCCATGGCAGAATCTGTATCATCATCAAGTTCACCAATGATGGCCCTGAAACAGGAAACAGTTTAATCAAATAACAGAAAAGAAAAATGCCATTTATAAATAATAGACAAACGTGCTGATTTTGCAGAATATTAAACATGAGCAGAGGATTTGTGTAAGAAGTCTCCTGCAAAATTTGTTTGTTGAGAAATTTGATGTCTCCTAAAGATATCATCCGGAAAGCATCATCTAATATGATTGCAGGTGCCTCATTAAATATGCACAGATTTTGCTGAACATCAGACTTGAGTGGACGATTTGGGCAAGATGTGAGAAATCGGATAACTCCTAAAAATATTGTCCGAAAAGCGTTACCCAATAGGATCGTAGCTGCCTCATTAAATGTGTGGATTTCGCTAACATCGAACTCCTGTTAAAATATACGGAAGATTGGATGACTCTAAAGATATTGTAAGGAAACTGAATTGAGTCTCTGCCACCCAAAGTAATCCTTACATGTGTATGTCGCTCTTGCAAGACGACACAAAAATGCAGATTGTTTTGCAATCAACTGACGATTCCTAAGAAATTAACAGTAGCTGGATGGTACTTTAAAACTGTCCCGTTTTACACCGAGATCCAGATTACACAGAATCTGGTTTAGACAACAGTCCACTGTACAGTATAATGAATAAAATGAAATCTAGAACCTCTGTTACAAGTACTTACACATTATCTCCCCTGACAATATATAGTCCTAGGACAACTTGTTCCATCCCTTGAGTCAGACTGAACACACGTTCATGGCTCTCATCCAGTATCAGGTTGATCGTCTGGTCAAACCCTTTCAGTGTCCCCTGCAAACAATCATCCAAAGCTACATTGTATGTGAAGTATAACTTTGTTAAATTATGTGTTAGTATACCTGGTACCATAAAATTCTATATATCCAAGTACAATTTTAGGTCACATATGGTCAGAATGTCAATTTACAACCCAACCCACACATGTATATAGGTAGTTATATCTTTGTATTAGCATGACTGTAAATTTATATTAAATTACATAATTCTGGTCAATTTGCTAGTTTTATCTTTTTCATTTACAAACAAAAGATTTCGATATCACTTTTAAACAAATGTATCATACTATTTGTTTTAAGTCGTCAAAATGTTCCATTCACCCTTAAGTTACCACAAAAATAATTTCCTGTATAAAATTATAGACAAAGAAAAGTAAAAAAGGTACTTTTTTTATTTTAACTTATGTTGTTACATGTATATTATCTACTATTATATAACTTACCACTATGATACGCCCATCTGCTGTAACCACGGAAACTGTTTCTGAATTGCTGTTAAGGAAATGATTTTCAGTTGCTTTTTATCAATACTTGTATGTGGGTGCATAAATATTGCTGTCTTATGAATGATTTGTCTTGGTACATAATTTTATTACTTTTCTTACATAAAGTAATTAACCAGTTTTGCAGGAGTGGCGCGTAGCTCGGTGGTAGAGCGTCCATCTGCGGATCAATGGGTCAAAGGATTGATCTTCTTCAGTGGACCTGTTTGGTTATTTCCCATTCCAACCAGCGATCCACGACTGGTCTATCAAAGCCTGTGGTGTGTTATCGGTGAAAAGTGTACATAAATTAAAAGATTCATTGCTGTTATTTGAAGGGTAGCCTATGTGGCGGCAGATTTCCTCGGTGACCAAGTGTCGATATAACCGTGTGTTTGACATCCAATAACCGCTGATTAATAATGTGTTCCAATGGTGTCGTTAAACAAACTTTTAACCAGTTTGGTTGCATGCAAGTGACACAGGATGTGAATTATAGACCATACCAAATTACCAACCCACCTCAAGAAGAATTCAAGACTATAAATTACTCTAAAAGGGATAACTTAGGAACTGTATAAATATTGAAGTTTTTTCAAATCTAAACTATGTTCGGAATTAGAGAGTAGATAAAAACTGTTCGAATTTAGTTGTCAAATAAAAACAATGGTCAACAGTTTATCAAACCTGCTTTGTGTAGTCGCCTGTTGGATTCGAACCACAGGTGTCTGATCCAAAGACCAATACGCTATCTGAAAGTACCATTCAATTTAGGATATGAAAAGACTGTCTTTACTTAGCAAGTTAGATAACTCTTCACAAATTATAGAGTAATGTCCCTCCTAGATGGTTCTGTTACGATTGAACCCGAAGCACAATCACAATAATTAAGAAACACTGAATGCTAACAGAATAAAATGTGCATTAATAAGGAAGAATTCAATTGTGAATACAGAATATATTAATTTGTCCACAGTACATTTCGTCCACCAAAAATTCATCCACTGATTAGTACCGGGTACTGGACATTTCGTCCATGAACCAAAATCAAGTGTGGATGATTTGTCTACGTCATTATATACCAAACATTTCATCCACGGACGATTCATCCACTGATCAGTACCAGACAATTCGTCCATGAACCTAAATCGATGCTGGACGATTCGTCCACCATAATATTAAATAATGTATGTTTCGTCCACATACATTTTGTGTTGAATTATTGTTGTGTTACATGTTTTTAAGATCTGATTATGAGAAAAACCAACACCAATACAAAAATCTATCATTATCCAAGGAAAATGTAAATATAAAACATTTAAATTATTTAATTTGATCAAATCTGACAAGACAAACAAATGTATGGTACTGATGTATGGTACTGATCGTTGGATAAATCGTCTGTGAACAAAATGTGCACAAAACAAGTGAATTTTAATAACAAATTCATCAAATTAATAGTAGAAGAAATGTATTGTGCAAAAAATGTATGCTGAACGAAATATACATGGACGAAATGTACAGTGGATGAATCATATGTGGTCAGTGGACGAAATGTGGACAAATTGTCTAGAAGGCAAGGCAACGGTCATCTTTTTTTACCACAAAACAAAAAAACATGTAGTTTAGTCTTTCATAAATTTGAACATCTGGCAAACAAAAGTTTTGTAAAAAAAATTTGTTTAGATAAATTCGCGTACGGACATACGCCCACGAGGGTACCAGACGTTTCGCCCGCAAGCCAGTTCATCCCCAAAAATATGTCAGTTCGCCCCCAAATGCATTACCAGTTCGCTCCACATTAAATAATGTCTTTTCGTGAGCAATTATACTGTGTGGCTGACAAGACAGGTGATACGAAAGTAGAACTGACTGAGGGGGCGAACTGACACTGAGGGCGAACTGACTTGGGGCGAACAGGCTTGAGGGCGAAACGTCAGGCATCCCGCCCACGATACGGTTTAATATCATGCTCGATAATATGGACATTCATGATTCATGATTGAAACCGGTTACTACCTGCTGGTTGAGGAAGTATGAACAAAAGGATACTGTTAATGTAACTTTCAAGTGCAGATGCCATTTTAAAAGTTAATAAATTTGTTGACAATGTCAGTGTCAAAGAACAATGATTAAGTAATGAAAACAAATAAATAAAAAATTGTCACAAAAACGAAAACACCGCCATTGCCCTTTCAGATCATACCAAACGATGAACTCGGAAATAGAATCTCCTGATCATCAAGCGAACTATTAAAAAGTCCGGTTTATTTCAGACACAACATGTAGATCTATCTCTTGAAAACTATGCTGTGTGATTTAGGGGATAACCCTAGTGTGTTTTCCGATTTGACGACGCATATTGGTGGTTTTACCATGGCAAATTTAGTTTTATTGACGAATGAAAAAAATTAAAATTATAATAAAATTTATATGATATAATATCATACATGTGTATCTACATCGTTAACTATGTTTCCCGACCCGTTTAATCACATATCTACTTTAACATCTCGTTAGAACGGATTAGTATCTATCGTTTGAACGGATTAACTAATATATCGTTTGATCGGATTAGTAGGCTATCTTGTTTGAACGAATTAGTATCTCGTTTTAACGGGTTAGTATCTCGTTTTAACGGATTAATTTGATGTTTATGTGTGGCGCTAATTAATCTACCGTCGTATGTGTGGCGCTAACCTGCCGTCGTATTAACATGTTTAAAATAATGTAGGAAAACATATTTTCCAATAAGTTGTCGAATGTCAAAAACTACGACGGCAATAACACTAAAAATAGCAAATCGCTATTTCAATTTACCCACCAGAGTTGGATACAAACCTTGATCTTTGCGTAACAATCTAAACCGACACATACATATTCCACAACTCTATATTTAAATATAGGCCCTACATACGTGCATGGGCGTCACTTGGTGGGGGACAGGGGGGACATGTCCTCCTCCCCCACTTTTTGGAGTTGTGGGGACTAACATGCAATGGTCCCCCCCCCCCCACTTTTTAGTATAAATAACACATGTCCCCCACCCCATTTTTCTTTAGAAAATGACGCCCATGTACTCCCGAGTTTTAAGACGGATGCCACCGTACTTGCTCATCTAAAGTTATTTATAACATGTGG
>JAUTCZ010052088.1:0-10900 GCA_032273805.1 Melanodrymia brightae | reverse complement strand
TCCCATAGACAGAATAGCACACAACACGGAATTTGATAAACCAGACGTGTTTCACTGGCTGGAACGGAAAATAGCCATTAAAAATGTTTTGCGCTGTGGAGGATCGATCTCTACCCATCCCGCCACAGGCGAACACTTTACCTCTGAGCTACGTCCCATTCCGGTCACTATTGTATTGACCCAAATCATCAATTTTAGTGCATTATGACCTGTATTAAGCAGCCACCTGTCTTAAGAGGCCACTTTTGGTTATTCCCTTAGGTGGCTGCTTAAGACAGGTTTTACTGTATATATATATTGTCAAACTCCCCCACATGCTGTCGTGTGACGTCCTGGGCATTTTAAATCAAGTTTCAAGTTAACCAAGTAAGTTAGATGTTTTAGGCATCTTTTTTAAGTAGGGCTCAAATGGCCAGTCGCCAGGTCGCCAAATGCGACCAAAGTTCCGTTGTTAAAAAAATTATGATTTATAATCGATGTGTTTCTAGTGGCGTCGTTAAATAAAACAAACTTTACTTTACTTTGGAAATGGATGAAGTAAACGATTTTCATCACAGTAACAGTGAGAGCGGGAATGACGGGAGAAAGTCAATGACCCGATCGCGCGGTAAATGTGTACGAACGTGGCTGACATTACAAAGCTTTATGAACCGCGAACTTCACGAACAGTACAAATCAATATGACACAAGATATAATAAAAGTGTGAACACATATTTTTAATATTTATTGTTTCATGTTACGTTTTATGCAGTACATTGTAGTAAAGTTTTCTAGTCTTAATACGTGATAAACATTGGTTCCCTTTCTCACTGGTATTTTTCAAAATTAATCCATTACAGAGGGAAATATCTATAAAAAGAATATGGTAGTCTAAGGGCCGATTTCTCGTCACCGGTTTAACCTGATCGCCGGATTATATGATAGGATAAAAATCTGATTTGCATTCCCGGCGTACTTGGGTTACTTTTACACCGGTTTAAACCTGACGGTCGGTTAAAACGTGCTGTTTAGCCTTGTTTAATCAGAGTTTAAAACGGCGATCAGGTTTAAATCGGTGACGAGAAATCAGCCCTAAGACTGGTAGGTACTGGGTATAAGGGGTGTTTAATCCCAGTCCGGCTCCAACCCAGAGCGAGTGCTCCGCAAGGCTCAATGGGTATGTGTACTTCCACTCACATCGACAGTTCACAACAAAGGCTGTGGTATGTACAGTCCTAGCATATAAAAGATCCCTTGCTACTCATCAAGAGTGGCGGGTTTCCTCTGCCACACTAAAACTAACTTCTATCCTGGACAGACAGTAGAGTAGCTGAACTGCGTGACCATGATAGACATGCTTGAACCTTAATTGGATATAAGCACGTACATAGTTATAACTAACCAATTTTACGTCAAAGTTGTACAATGGTTTGGTCTTTCTAATTACCTACTGCGTGTTGTCTTGGACATGTTTGTGCATTGTGTGTGCATAGAACTCACTGTATTTCAACAAGACCTAGTTAACACCAAATAGTTAACTGAAATATATTGAAATACGTCAGTTGTGTACATTCATGATAATGTAAGGATGGCAGAGAAACGTATTGAAGTGCAAACGTCTTTCAACTTTATGGTTTGAAGTGACAGGATTGCCAAAACCAAACGATGCAATAATATTTACGTTCACAGGCGATTTACGAAATCATATGTTTTGTATGCAATATATCTATAAAATACAACAATTTTAGTAACAAACCATTGAAGCACATTGATGGGATAGAAAGAAATAATTTGAACAAAAGTACGAAGAAAGCGTGACGTTTATATACAGGATTTGAATATGGAGAACTTAAAATGCGCCCTAAGCAAAGCAACATTAGGCATCACAGATGAAACTTCTTACGCATGAAGAAAACCCCCACATATATCAATGATCAAAACAAAATACACAACAATATAAACAGGAAAAAGTGTGACAATAAAAATGTATACCCAAATCATCAATGCGTATTTAAATTATTAATGAAGATAGAGTAGTCACACTGTGACATTATCCGAAGAGTTGCTCGTGTACGAAAACCTTAGAGACCAAATTGCTGCTAGATGGACATTAATTTAATTATTATGATCATATGATTGACCTGGCATGTAAATGGCTAACTAAGCACGAAAAGATACCTATCTACTATTCCAGACAGTTTTGCAGCTGTTGAGGGAATAACATAAAAAATTGTTTTTATAAGATTTGCTCAAAGGTTCACACTTCCATAACATGGTCTGATCTGGAGGTCAAAACGAGTTTAATATTATACATCACATATTGGAGTGACATACCATGATGTTGACAGCCGTCAATGCTGCTTTATGATCACAGCATATTAACAAGCCAAGGCCACAATGCACTTTAAACCATGATGGCATCTAATGGCATCAACCGTAGTGGCAAACTGGAGCCTTTAATGGAAATAGAGACAAAATAGATTATGTATCTTGCATATCCTTGCTGACCACCCACAACACACTTAGCATTCCACTGAAATGAAATTATGTCCCACAATCTATTGAACGTATTGTAGCAAAAACGTCACAGACACTGGGGAAAACAATGAATTAAATAAAATAAGATTATGATAATTTAACTAAAAAATATTTCAAGAATAAAAACAAAAAATTGGAACAGAATTAACAATGTTCCAGTGGTCTCTTTGACAAAACTTTGCTGCATGCCACGTTACCACGGCTATAGTCATATTCTTTTACAGCAAAATGTGTAACAAGCGACATGATTGGACCAGTGAATGGAACCAAATGAAATGGCACGTGGGTTGGGTTGGGTCATTTTTGTTATGCTTCCATCAGAGAACTGTGCAAGCACACTTGTCATGGGCACAACCTCTGGCATGTGTCCTCACACTGGTTTATTTCTTACCAGCTTGGACGAAGCTTAAAATGGAGTATTACTACCAACACATCGGAGAGATATCAACTATGCATGGAAAATAGAAAAAACACCCGATGGAATGTCATAAAAAACACCTTTAATGCACATAAATAAGTTATGATCATTGATATAGACTATTCGAAAATGATTTTTGCTCAGACTAGATGCAAACCTTTCTGCAAAGAAATCATTTTGTACATTACACAGCAAAACTTGAATGAACTAATTACATATAATGTGTGTACACTATTATATTCATTTCATACACACATCTCAGTGAACCGGAACAAACGTACAAAACATTTACATCGTACTCTGCCAAGCTTTGCAAAGTGAATTTTCACAAAATTTATTAGATGTTTCGTTTTGAACAATGAATCAGCAAATTCAAGTTTTGTTGCATATTGCGACCATCAAAAATACCTTTGCGAAGCAATAACTTAAATTAACTAACTTAAATAACACAGCACTACATGATTTAATTAGCACAGCCTGTAACAAACAAAACATACATCATAAGTGTGTGCTATCCGTAACATAGAAAACAAACAATGTCAGTAGCTACTAAATACTCATTAAAATATATAGATACTATAGCATTTCTGAGTTTATATTGAGAAATGGTTCAAATAAATGTCATTTTAAAATAATTATGTGTTTTCAAAAACACTTATGATCCATTTATGACATACATGTATTTAGGAAGTATTTGTATCATTCTCTCTTGAATGCAATGGATTCTATTGGAGGGAAGTCCTACTCTTAAATACATGTTTTAGAATTACGCAAGTGATATGTTTGATTTTTTCTTCTATATAACAAATCAAAAGAGTACTCTATTTTTATGAGAACCAAATGTAAATATATACTGAATTTGGAAACATTGCACAAATGATTTCGTTTTCTTGGGGTAAGCTATTTAACGCAAACCAAAATTATGTATTTGTACATATTCAATAACTAGCACAGAATCCAAATTTCACAAATAATTGTATAAAATATATGCACTATGTTAAATACTGCTCTTCCAAACATGAAATTAACTTTAAAATATGTCATACATCCAAAACTGGCCTTCAACCAGCAGAAACATATTTACAAATTCAAGAGCGCACAAGCAAAGTTTAGAGCACACATGCTAGAAATGTAAACTGTCACCATTATTATCACAAAATAACCTAACCCTACATATTTTTGGCCTCACCCAAACACTATTAAAGTGAAAATATAAGTTCCAATAAACATTTAAAACTATTTACTTTAGCAATGTTCTTCATAAACTGTTACTAAACAAAATAAGGAATGATTTTTTAATAAAGTAAAAAAGTAAATCTAAACCGACGTGTGAAACATACAACATTCAAACACTGATGATAAATAAAACAAATAAACAATCGATCACATCAAACATCATACCAATGAGTAAAAGAATGCATGACAATGCCTTTAATAAAATGCAAATGATGGCTATATATAGTAATAAATATACAAAACAAATTATTAGTTCTGACTGCTGACATTAGTTGCAAACGTAACTTGAAACTTATATATATATGTACTAAACAAATTAACATTGGTGTGCCCTTATTAATTTTATAGCAAGCTTATAAAACGTGAAATGTAGATGATCTCAATGAAATGATAGAATATAAAGGTTTATTACACCTTTGAATGTCATTTGAATAAATTGTCAGTGGTTACATTAAGATTTTATTTGATGTTGGTCACACACAATTTGTTCACATAAGATTAACCTATAGAACTGCCTTGCGTTCAATATGGAGACCGCTTACGGACAGTGTGACTGGTACCGATCGTGTACTACCATATCACATTCATTTAATGATAGATGCAAACACCAGTGACAAAACGTTTTGCCTCGGTAGCAGAACGCTCGCCTTTATTGAACGTAATGCGGGTTTACGTTAATTAAATAGCTATATTAGTTATATGGCACAGATTCTACGTTTTTTCATGATCAACTACGTACGTATATGTATATGTACTTTTCAAATCAAGTGCAAATTCAAATATGAAGTGTGAGAAATTAACAAGCCAGTCAAAATGTATTCTACAAATCATACATACATACATGCACACACATGTACAGTTAAACATAAATGTACGAACATAGTAAAAGTATGAAATGTGAATGTACATAATATACATACACACATATACTGAATACCAAAAGAAATGCAGATCCAATTTCCAATTCACAGAAGTTATATTTTTTATCAAAACATGATAAGATCATGAGAATCAAAGATATTATTAAGTTATCAGTCATTAGTTGCTTTTTACCAAAACTTGTTAGTAATCTGTGGAACAGTTCATATTTAATATTTAAAAGTTACTAACCATGGTAACATGATTGACAGTAATCCATTAATTTGGTAAGATATAATTTTGCTAATTGCTTCATATGCACCACATGGCACATCTGTATATGATGCCAAACTAGTTTGATTTAAGTATTAAAAATAAACAAATTCAAATTGTAAACAATATTCAGGTTTCTTTTGATGTTCAGTACATGTATATATATATACATGTATAACCTTCTTTTGCTGCTAAGTATGAAACATGAATATATATAAATCTATCTTGTTCAGCATAATGGAGGTCTTGGGATTTTCAATATTTATTGTTGGTACATAATTCTAGCTGATTTTGCTAGGATTTGAGACATTTGTTTTTACAAGGTATTTCCATTTAGTACACCTATCATGTGACCTATGCTTACATGTTAAATGGTATCACTTTTATTATAAATTGATATTTTCCAAATAGAATAGGCAATGCTCTGAACATTTGAATGGTCAATATAAGATTATAATTAGTATAAAAACGAATACATGTGTAATACTGCAAGATGGTCCACAATGGGTTAAATTTAGAGGTGGGACATTCCACCAGTTTAAAAATTTAGTGATTGAAAAAAGTTTTAATTTGGTTTGTAAAATGAGGTGGGTGGACACCAAGATCCCCCTAGGTATTGCCAACAAACTAACCTCAGTATACATTAGTTTTGATAACTGTTGGATGCAAAATAAAGCCAGATCAAACAAAAGTACATGGAACTAAAAAGTACATCAGAACATTCTTAAATAATGTTAGGGAGTATGGATATTTTAGGAAAGTACAGTGCACATCAAATACACATCTAAAAGTAGAAAACAAAGTTGGTCCCAGAACGTTATTAATTGGTTCTGAATTGGAAGCATTGGTGGATAAGTTATAATATTTGCAAAAAAGACATGGTTATAAACTGCAATGTAGGTCATGAAATGGGTAGATTGAAATACCTTTGAAAGACTGAATTGTGCAACATTATTTGAAAATCCCAGGAACTGTATCGTTTAGAAAGGTTTAACACAATATATATATATACATATATATAATATATATATATATATCTAACACTGATATGTTAAAAATAAAACAATAATCACAGATTTGAAAAAATAACATTACAATATAGCGTGATATTACTTTTTAAAAAACACAGCACTTAAAATATGTATTGTTATCAATAGAATTAACATTCTGACTCTTAACATGGTATTTAATGTTTTGTTTTCATTGTGAAAAAAACCCAACTGTAGATCACATACAAATGTTAATATAGAGCTTCAAACATTAATGTTTTAAACAAAATGTCCACTAGGCATTAAATGTTGTAAACATTCTTTGTTTTTACAATATAAAACAATATATATAGTAATGTATATTATATACATGTCCTGTAAATCTGACAAAGCTATTTTAAGTTGACTAAAGTTTCAGGGTTAGACCAATGATTTGTGAAAAGTGTTCAATTTTGCTTCAAAATATTTGATTTAAATTAAGCTCTTCTTTAAGACCAATAACACACCCTTCTCTTCATGAGGTGACAATTGCAAAACAAGCGTTACGACTTACAGTTTACATGTAGTATAAAATGTGTACAAGGTCAAACAGTGGCAATGCAGATTTACAGGTTTAGTAGCATACTCAGAAGGCATTAATACATCACTGTAGAAACTGCTCAAATCTGGAGTCCTGACAGCCTACTATACTATTTTAAGAGTCAAAATGTTAATAATTATGATCAAATATTAAGCAAATACCAAACAAAATACGCACACATCATTAACATATCAAAATATCATATTGACATACACATTATTTATACTTGATGATGTGCAACACAAAATACTTTATGGAAGTTTCTCAAAATCTTCCAAGTCAATTGTCTGTTAATTGTGAACATGACAACACACACGCACACACTCAGGTGAAACCATCGCTATATTGCAGATGTGAAGAGTATGGGATGAAAATCACAGCTGAAAAATGGAACCTGACCAGACATCTATCTTCTGGATGCAATGATGTAATATTGAATTGTCTGCACATTATTGTCTATATTAAAATATAGCATTGTGCCATAATTTCCTGTCCCATGATTAAGACACCACAGCTTACATGACAGCAGCTTGGGTTCATGTTACAGAGACCCTGCGATTCACTGGAACATCTTGGTTTATTAACACAAACATACCTTCCAAATCTTCAACACATGCTTGCTGTTACACATGGTGATACACATTTTAATTGTCTGAAGATATCTATGTAAAATTATGTTTTATTATCACATGTAAACGTCTGTTGAGTGGAACTGTTTTAAGTTAGTATGAACCACAGTATATCCCAAGTATTGTTAAACAAAACATGTATCAATCACTTTACCAATTGATGAGATCCTCCAACAATATCAGTTCAATTGTTCTACATCTCTTCTGTGATGTAGAACACACACACTTCTGACAAACAGAATTACTTAATCTCTTTGGTAATCAATTCTCCATGGATGACAACTTCAATCTCTTTGGCAATCAAGTCACCCACAGAGATGATCTTTGAAATAGAGGTTCACCAAAGGCAACAGCTCAACTCATCTAATCAGTACTGTTCCACCACCAACACCACTTACGCATCCGTTTAGTACTGAATGTCTTTGAAAGATGACATTCTGAAACTCTTTGGCAGTAAGGTTCTCAAAACCATGAAAATATGAATCTATGTGGATGTTCTTCTGGTCCTTCAAAGGAAACAGCACTTACTGTTTAATAAAGAGATCTCAAACAAAGATGACAGTCAAAATCACTTTGAGCAAGTCATCCAAAGTCAACAGTCATTCTCTCTATCAAAGAGCTACAGAAATGGCACTCTTTATTGGAATTTCATACAGGTATATTCCACACAGAACATTGGAATATGTTTATGTTATAGCACTCCTTGGACAGAATTTTAACATCAGGATTTCAGGCCTGAAAGACAACGTGTCGTACTCTGAAAAGTTTCTTCACAGCTTTATGGGCAACAGGTGATATTTTCAAAGGTTATTGGAACTGTTTGGGAAACTTTTTCCGTAACTGTGTCATACAAGAATTTCTGAGTAATTTTTGCAGATGTGTTTAAAATATTGTACTTTTTCAGTGTCTACTTTCAAACATTTGCTGAAGAACGCATATTAAAAATTTATAAGAAAATCTTGACATTTGAATATAATATTACTTTTAACACGTCAAGCTTTTTTCAAAATCTAACGCGTAAAATTTCTTTTTTTTGGTATGCATTCATTAATAAAGACTGTTCTGCACAATAGTTAAACAAAAACCATCATATCTAATTCCAATTGTTTAGAAGGAAAGAATGGTGATAATTTTTCAGGTCAACCAAAGCTATATTCTAAACTCGGATTTCAATATCAACCACACGTACAAGTAAATTGTACATGCGTTTCTCAGATCAATAATAGCTTGATAAAGTGGTTTCCTTATTAGTTACTGTTAAAATGTCATACCAGTGAATCCAAACACATTTCCCTGAAACCCTAATTTTTGGAACAAAGTTAATAAACACCAGTCAAGAAATAGTTTTCACGAACATGCACCGGTAGCATTGATGCGATCTTTTAGTGCACAGAATATAAATTGTAATGATCTGCTTTGATCCTTGGCAGAGCTCAGCAGCAATTAGCACCATCAGTTTTTAGCAAAGTCTTTCTTGTATTCTTGTATCGTTAAAAGCAAATCTTCTACGTAGATTTTTCTTTCTAAATATGGCTCGAGAAAGAACCCAAGCACTCCAAATCCATCATGAAATACTGTTCTGGCAATAGTTGATACGGTTATATCCACCACCTAGTATATCCATCATTTAAAGCATCTCAATTTGGGATTCAAATGCAAATTCCAAACTATAATTTGGGGGTTCTAGTGTCGCTAGTCTCTAAAGTACAATGCATCATTATGAAAAATATTTTAAATATGGATTTAAAATCAAAATTGGCTTTCAGCTTTTTGTATTCTTATTGTTTTACACCTAAAAAATGAAAAGTTATATCATTAATCTCCAAATTGGTCCTTTTAAATGGTAAATTAATTTTTTAGCTTTATGGGATTATAAAATCCCGAACTTCCCAACTTCATAGTGTTGCTAGTGTCTGTTTGAAATAAGCACAAAACCTCTTTTCACTGATACAGTAGAGGAGATCTTGAAGCCTGAACGTCGTCACCTGAAAAAGGACCTGCAGTTAACATGATATACATGTTGAGATAATATCATGACTCGTGGAAATATACACTTAGTTATGATGACCTTCCAACCATATTTAACTTAGTGCTTGCGATGCCTGGTTTTAAAAACATGGCACCCTGAGCACGGGTTTGTAGGCACTGGTGGATCTGTTTTGGCATTATCCAGTACAGATTCCATAGTTGCTGCATGAAGTGTCATGGAACTAGACGTATACGTTGAGATGTGCTGGAGCAGACAAGATGAATCAGAACACCTGCTCCGTGTTTCATTCCCATCCATTGTCTTTGATCATGTGAGCGAGTTCTATGATATATTTTCCTTCCTTGTATTTCTGACTAGATTCAAAAGCATGTTCCTACAAAATAAGAAATGGAGACGAATAAGGATATTTTGAAATCAAAACTAAAAAAAATTTTGTCGAACAATATTTATTGCCCAGGGGCGGTATTTATCAAACAACTTAAGTTTTTCTTAAGTTTTGACTTAAGTTTCATTAAATTGAATAAGGTAAGACAATAACGTAAGCTTAAGTTTTTGTAGAATTCAGGAGGAAACTTAAGACTTGAGTCAAAAAAGTCCAAAACTAGGGGTTGTTTTTTTCTCAGAACTTAAGTCACAATCGTAGAGACTTAAGTACATGTATTTTCTTAGACTTAAGTCATATTTCTGAATTAAGTCGCTTGATAAATACCGCCCCAGACTATTTGGTAGTGTCAGGGGTTGGGCCCTGAGTCACTACCTTACAATAAAACAAAATTTGTATCTAAACGACAAAACATTGACATGGCCAAATGAGTATCTCTGCACAACGCAGAATGAAAGGAACAGATTACAATGCATATTAAATGGCAAAATTGTAGAAGACTACAGTAGAATATCAGGTATCGCTTTCTGAATGGAATGGAAACATATAATTTTTTGTTTTGTTACGGTAATGAAATGCAGTCTGAAATCCATTTTTGCAGTAGCTGCATTGCTTATTGAAGTCACAAATTTTGAGAATTGACAATTTAAGAAAAATCTATTATCCAAATATTAATATCCACAGATAGTTTTAACGCCATTATTATTGTATTGCAGCTAATGCAGAAAGATTTCCAGACAAAAATGAAAAACATCGGTGTATTACACTGGATTAATTGTTTCAACTTGAAACCATGTGTATGTTCTAATTTGGAATTCTGTATTCTGTCTAGACCATATTGATTTTATAGTTTGAAGCCCATAATGATTTTACACTAGAAATAAATATATCCTATACATTACTTATCATATTCATGTCATAAACCCATTATATATTTTAATTTATTATCCAGTTAAGCATAAACGAGTTCGTAAATTCCATACGAAACACACGTGTAATAAAGATATATTTATTACACACTTGTGAC
>JAUTCZ010052077.1:0-10901 GCA_032273805.1 Melanodrymia brightae | reverse complement strand
GTCCAAATTATATAACTTTAGGTTAACAAATAAAAATATTGTAATGCAAATACATACAAAAAATCATCAGAAAAATCTGCCATTTTCAATGACAGACGATAGTTAGGTTTTGACACATGTTTTTATACAAGGAAACATAATATGGTCAAGATTAGTCATGTAAATATACATTGTATTTAGTTTAATTAATTACCTTCATTAAAACAGTACGCATACTGTGCTCGGAATTATATTAGTAGGCCCTACATGTATGTGTGTACCAATTATAAGTTTAATTCCAACAACGAACAACCCTGGTAATGAAAAGGAAAAATGATACGGTCTAGGTTTTTTTAATACAGCATTAATTAGTGAACATACAATAGCTGAAACTGAAAGATTTCATGTACCGGGTAATTCAAATTATTAATAGTCTGCATGACTCCTGGCAGCTTCCTTAAAAGGAAAGCCTTGGGAGGTAAAATACCAATTTGAAAAAAAATCCATCAAATATTTTCTGCTATTTTGAAACAAAAAGATGAAACAATTTGTGTAATACTCTTTATCATCAGAATGCTGACATGACCTTTCCTGCTAAATATTTTCAGCTATGATCTTATCGTGTAGAATACATATAATCACACTAAAAAGTTTAACAATATATCTACTGTCATTTGTTATGAGTGCCGTCTATAATGCAAATCTGTATGTCTGAAGTGTCAAATTTTCTTCTTTTTCGTATTAGTTTGCTATGAGACTTCCGTAATATGTGCGGGCAGTGATGTGTGTGTGCGATGTGGGTTAGTGCACTCGCACAAAATGTGAAGATTCAAAGAATCGATCATCCATATTGCATCAGACTGGTTTATTAAACTCTGTAATATATAAATATACATATTCGTTGGTGCTAATGGAAATAAGTAGCCGGTTTTCTCTATAGACCATTATGTCATAGAGCCTAATTACTTTTATCCTATAATAACAGTAAATTATCCATATCATAAACCCATTAGATATTTAGATTTTTTACATAAGCATAGTTATTTCAACTGGTAAGAAACATTTTGAAAGCATAATCATAATTATGATCATCTACATGTACATGTATGTAATATGGCTGGATTGAACAGTTCATGAATGCAGACATGAGCCGTTGTGGCATTGCACATGGCATCAGCCTTGCGTTCAATAGCGCGAGAGTTTTGCTACCGACACAAACAAATTGACTGGTACCGATCGTGGACTATCATATCACATTCATTTATATTAGATGCAAACATCGGTGTCAAAACATTTTGTGTCGGTAGCAGAACGCCCGCGATATTGAACGCAAGGCTGCTGTTAATCATAAATATGTAGACACCTTACTGTAACTCAATGCCGGGCATTAATGATCCTTTAACAGTCAGTTGAAAGGACATAAGAACTACAATACAAGTCCATCAATCAATACACTATTTCCCCTGTCTTCAGCAGCAGAAGATTATGTCATCGAGCATGTAATTAAACATTTATATGTAGTTCTTCCTCGACTGTTTATAATTTCATTTGACATTACCAACCCTGCTTTGTTTCACTTCCACTTAAATTGATAGGACTACATCACGACTAAGATTTGATTATTTGCAACTATGACCAACCCCCTTTAAGAATGTGACAGCGCCTTTAGTTTTCATTCAGAAGTAGAGCTGTATTAAATCATTACCCATGATGTTGATGGAAAATAATAATTCTGGAACCCTTCTTCAGTAGCATTTGCATACACATGTAATAACAGCGACAGTGCACTAGTTTGATATTGTCAACCCAAAACAAATAAAAAAAATTCATCTCGTAACATTTGCACAAAATGTACAAGATTGGCTTTATGGTGGATGCACTTCATGTCGAAATGAGACTAATTTCAGTCAGCAAATAACCACGTGAATGTCAGTAAGCACAACTGCATTGAGGTGGCACACAATTACATCATGCATGAAACTAAATTTTAATTAAAAGGCAAACGATTGTGTTTCAAGTCACTGTAAAGAGATGCAATACATGTATATATAATACTAGCTACATGTAGGTAGATGATATTTTCCATATTTAAAAGTACTGCATCAAACCTCAAGGTTTGGTCTATGATCAGATAACTAAGCCCTGAAAAAAAAAAATGTGTATTTCCAGTTTTCCGATCGACCTTAATTTTATGCACTAACCCCACATTTTTAATGAAAACAAAACATTTTCACAAAAACAAACAATTTTCATGAAATAAATAAATAATTTAACGAAATTTTTTTTTATGTAAATACATTTCTCTTACCTACCGTATTTTATTTTCAAGGATGAAACCGGAAACACTCATTATTTTAGGCTAATAAAGAATATTGCAAAGGTTCATCATACTGATGTTATTGGTAATGATGCTGTCAGGTATCAATAAACAGCTTGTAATAAACTATGTCTAGACGAACTCCAGCAGATCATTTTAAACCCCTTACACAGATAAACAAAAGACTGACAAAAAAATCAAACGACTTGTCAGTGGAGATCAAACGACACTAAGTGTCGAATGACATTATAACTTGGACATTTATTAGCTACAACGGTACACGTATAGTGTAGTCCTGAACGATTGAATCCTTAAACACAGAACATCATATTTCAATGCTTTAACAATTTTTTCTAATGCCTGGCACAAATATATTTTTTATACAAATGTATATAGTAAACTTGAATATATTAATTGTCTCTTAACACCAAAATAGCAGCCACCTTCCTCTTCTGTTAATTTAACACCAAATAATGCAAACTTTTGCTAATTTTAAGGTGTTAGCCATTGAACTGTGGCGATTTTTCCATTACGGGCAGCAGATAAAGTACTAAGATATATATTTGTGGTGCAGGTTTGTTGCTAATACTGACCCCTACTTTTAGAATTGGAAAATAGGTTTTTCAGATTTGCAGTTTCACTCGCTACAACATCAAGTAGTGAGAATGATACATTCAAGCTGCATGCATGAAACAATTCTGTGCTTCATAAGATCAAGCAGTGAGCATGATAGATTCTATGCTTCATAAGATCAAGCAGTGGGCATGATAGATTCTGTGCTTCATAAGAACAAGCAGTGAGCATGATAGATTATGTACTTCACCAAGCAGTGAGCATGATAGATTCTTTTTTTCTTCTTTTTTTCAGAAGTTCAAGTTGTCTTTATGATACTTAGCACTTCATGATCAACTCACAAATTCAAGTTGTGTACATGATATATTTTACTCATTATGAATCACAGGTTGTGTGCATGATTCATTTAAAATGTCATGAGTTCAAGTTGCTTGCATGATGAACTTTGCTCATCCTGTGTTTCAGTTGTATGTGTGCAACTGTGCATAACGGATTACAAGCTCTATACGTTCCTACATGTACAGTAGTTGTTGAATAAGCAATGGATTCTGCATTCAATGAATTAAAGTTGTTTGCTTCATTAATTCTGCACTTAATGAGTGTTAAATTGTGTGCACTACGGTGGAGCAAGACTGCCCACTTTTTAAATATATTATTGAGTATGACCTTTGAAAATATCAAATATAATTAGGAAAATAATTGATTTTCTTTAATGTAATTTGTCAGTGCTCTCTCTGGGAATTCTTAATTGATCAATAGATGCATGCTTAGAGATACATTTTAAAATATGAATTACATAACCCTATTTATTTTTTTAAATATGGGGTTTTTTCATGTTTTTGTCAAACAAAATTTAATTTCAGCACATGATTTATTTTAAAATGCATCAGAATTTTCATGTATATTGTATTAATAATAATATAGTTGGCTTTCTAAACAGGAATCTGTCTAATTAAAAAATCTGCCCAAAGAACAATGATTTCGTGGTCTCAAATTGGATTATAACAGTCAACTGAATATATAGAAATATCATATTTTTCAAAAAACTTACCCATTTAACAAGAACTACATGTACATAATACTGGACAGCAAAACAATTAAAATGTTATAATTAGAATAGGTTATTAACAGAAATAAGTTAATCAAATTAAGTAACTGATATTGAGTTGTTTAGCTGCTACTATAATAACAGCTTTACAGGTGTATTTACTAAATGTACCTTCACAGGACTACAGAATGAATGAATCAATGAATGAAGTAAAATTTAACAACACTCCAGCACGAAAATGACTACTATACAGATGCTGGGTATATTAAATGTACATGTAGTAGGCAGTTTTTCTATCCTATATGTAAATGTTCAAGAGTTGATTACAAAATGTTTTAGCCATCCATAGTTTACTCTGTGTTGGGCTGTAACTCACGGTCCAATATACTTACTATAGGGAATAATTTTAGGGTGCCTTTTTCGTGAATTAGGAAGAAATTAGGATGGACCAAATTTATTTTGTACATGTATTTTCCATTTAAATGGTAACATACCTGTATATGTCTTAATCGGGCACCCAAGGGAGTAACAAAAAGTGTCCTCTTAAGACAGGTGACTGCTTAATACATGTTATCATTTAATAAAATTGTCGATTTGGAAGAAATTGTTAATGACCATTTAAAACAGGTGATTTCTTAAGATAAATAAAATAAATTGTGGGTATTTTATTCAACATTGGTAGAAAAAAAATATATATAATCTGCTTAGTTTTTAAAAATATTGTTAAATTTATTGGGAATAGAATCAGGAATCCTCACTAGGAGATTGGACCCATGCAGTAATGTAGATTAAACCCAGTATATTCTTAAATGTTTTCCCTAGCCAAAATTATAAAAAGGTATAATTCTAAATCTCTGACATATTAATTTCTAACAGTCTTTAATAATAAAGAGATGTATGCATATACATGTAGGTAATTTGTGTGATGGATCATAGTCTCATTAAAAAATTGCAAAAACATCAATTTGGTACACACAATGATAATACATGTATAATTATAATATATTCAAGGTATAATTATGTAGTTACTTAACTTACTAAGTATAACATAAACTGCATGACAATTTCACAATATTCCTGACAACATACATAAATATAGTTAATAATACATGTAAGTAATAATCTACATTTCACAATATTTTTGCTAGCATACACTTTGTAGACACATGTAGATAAACAACACTAAGTAATATATATGTGTATATGTAGTACATACAGTATATTTTCATCTCATTTAATACAGCAACATATACATTAAGTCTTCCATGTAATAATAATGTTTTGATTACAGCTATTTTAGCCAAGCAAAAATGTAAACATTAATGTAGTACAAATATTAATTATAAATATCTAAAAGATAATGAATGGAAATGGCATCACTTACGGAGGGGGTGGCGGAAGAGTGTCAAAACTGTCTGATAATCCAACTACACCACTCTTTCGATGGCGGTGCAACCGAGGGTGGGCTTTATTCCTCATGGATTGAAGTTCATCAGAAAATCGTCCACTGTGTCGATAGAACCAGACATAGGACATGCTAGTGTCTGGTGTAAGCACCACCTCTACTAGCAAACTGTCACGGCATATTGCTTTGTTAAAGACTTGCAACAGATGGTTGCTCTATTGGACGATGGCCTGCCCCATGTAATCCAACAAATCACAAGCACACTATTAAACATAGCAGCAGTCAGTCAGGCCCAGGGGACTGATGATCGAGTTTCGGTGTGGACTTTTTCATTCGCTGTGCTGGCTGCCGATCTAGTCACATCGCTCTCCCGGCTCAATGATTTTGTGGTCAAGATGAGACGAATGATTATTAAAAAAATTACCGGTGTATTTACAAGCAGTGAAGGTGTGTTGATGATTATGAATCTATACTAACAGGTAGTCAGATACACACTGCATACCAGTAAGTTACAATACGGATTGAATATTTCTTATCAGAGTTAATAACTCAAAACCCAGGTATGTCTTATTGTGGTTAATTAATAACTCAACTAACAGATACACTCAGCATACCAGTAGAATACAATACAAGCAGTGAACGTGTGTTGATGATTATGAATATTATACTAACAGATACACACAGCATACCAGTAAGCTCGAATACGGATTGAAAATTTCTTATCACAGTTAATTAATAACTCAACTAACAGATACACATAGCACACCAGTATATTATAATACAAGCAGTGAATTAAGGTGTGTTGATGATTACGAATATACTAACGGGTACACACAGCATATGAGTAAGTTAAAATATGGATTGAATATTTCTTATCACAGTTAATTAATAACTCAACACAGCATACATTTGTACCAGTAAGTTAAAATATGGCATTTCTTATCACAGTTAATTAATAACTTGACGGATACATACAGCATACCAGTAATTTAAAATACAAATTTACAATTTCTTAATTAATATCTCAACTAACGGATACACACTGAATATTTCTTATCACAGTTAATTAATAACTCAACACACAGTATACTAGTAGATACAATACTGATTGAATTTTTTTTCATCACAGGTAATAACTCAAAACCCAGATGTATCGTTTCAAACTTGTTTTGTTATAGACATAGTTCAGTGTTTGTTTTGTATTCATCAATGTATTATTTCTTATATAAGCACCTGGTAATGGTATGTGGTTTGTGTTATGTATAGATAGATGATTATTATACTTGCTGTACAACTTGAGGATACTCACACGTTATATCATCGGTGCATCCTCAATTTTATGGAAACCAATATTGAGATTTCAGGCAGTTCAAAAATAGTAAGTTTCAAAATAAGTTCAGAAGGACAACTGCCTTGTGTTCAATAGTGTGCGCGTTTTGCTACCGACACAAACAATTTGACTGGTACCGATATATTAGATGCAAACATCGGTGTCAAAATGTTTTGTGTCGGTAGCAGAACGCCCGCGCTATTAAATGCAAGTTTTTAGGAGCACTAATAAATTGTAGCAAAATAGACAGGTTCTGAGCTGAGTTTTCAGAAGAACTATCAAATAGTAAAAATTGTATATTATTTAGATAAGAGGAACCAATAATTTTTTTTTTCTTTTTCATGTGCGTGTGGCAGGATGGGTGAGGGTTTCATTCAAAACCTTCAAACTTGCTGTATACATACAGGCCCGACTTAATTAATTACACAGTATCTGATGATTAACAATGTATGGGTGTCAGTAATAACGTTTGTTTCATTTCCATCACACAGGATGGTGATACGTGTGTTCATGTATAATGTACAGTACAGCAGTCAGGTAAATAATGTATGTAATTAGCTGGTATCAATTCTGTATCATACAATATTAATTTAATGCCTACCTTTTTTTTATTTCTGTACAATTAACTAGAATATTCAAGGATTAGATGTACTGTACAGTACCTGTATACTACTGGTATTACTGTAAAACTGGTATTATTCACGCATTAGTCATTTTTGCGATTTTCACATTTGTCATTTAACCACAAAAATTACAATCATGCGAATAATTACTAGCAATGATAACCGTTAAAAGATAAGAGTTGATAGGTTTTTGGAAATCGCAATAATTTACAGACACGAACATTACCGTTTGTACAGTATGTAATCTGTAGAAATCACTTTTATACGTGGGTGTGAAAATATAATCAATAAAACTTTTCATATTTTTCTGCTTCAATGGTTTCCCTAATATGATCACAGCTGCTTTTTCTTAACTATTACATTATGAATATTTTGAAATAACTGACACTTGTAATACAGCTGTGCTTAGTTTGTAAAGACGAACATTCAGAAGAATGAAGATTTGTATAGAATTACGGTGTTTTGAATGGTGATTATCAGAAACATGTTGCTTAATGGAAACGGTCGCCAAGTTATATTCTTGCTTGTGAAATCAAAATATATTAATATGTAAGTGACGCCTACAGATATCCATATTACAGTATTAATTCAAATATATTTCTACAGCGGAATACAAAACAAAGTTCTGACTGGAACGACATCAAACAACTCTGCTCCAAAAAAATGTTGTCATTCGCCCACGCCTATTTATATATCTGTTTTGAATGATGAACACATACGTCCCTAAGCACATGTTCACAACAGTTAAATTTAGCAAACAACCATTGCCTTATTGCAAGCACGTTATAAGCAGTAAAATTATGTGTGCTTATACATTTCACGAATTGAAATTTGGCACGAACTACGCGAAAATTAAATGCACGCGAAATTTTCACGGTTTATAGTAATCTAAATTGAATACAAAAATTGTTACGCATGAGCAAAGCTTGGAACGTGAATAATGCAAGATGAATCAACACAGAATAAACACTTTCACAATTACCCAGGTCACAGCTCAATGAAGGTTCTGTCAACATGACATTGGAGATTTATACGATATTCACCATAAATAATCTGTAATTATGACAATTAATATTAATATTAAAGCTGCCGGCTGTTGTGTTCATCCTCAAAGCCTTATCAAAGGGTCATCTTTCAACACATCATGCAAGAATGGATAGTATTTTGGATAAACATGAAGTGAAAGCAATTTATCATTTACATTTTCGATTGTCTACTTGCATGCATGTTGATCGATGACAGGTGTAATTTGTGCAGTGGACATTCATCAACCAAAAATATTAGTGTCAAAGGCATATTTTACATGCATAACTCTGATAATCAAGAACAAATATCAAGGTCTTTATTCCTATTCCATATTTCAATAATTTTGTCATTATCCTCTCATGTACCCGGTAGATGAAAAAAAAACAATAAAAAATATACAGCTAAAATGTTTAAATTGCAATATCATTAACTTGAGATAACCAGTAATAAAAGTACCAGTATTCCTTGTATTCAAGTGCACAGATCTCATTATATTCATGGTATTCAAGATTACAAATTGTAGATATTCATAGCCGTAATAATAATAAATATAATAGAGACAATTCCGATCAGCAAACTAGTCTACAGAGTTGCACCGATTCTCTAAAAACGCACAGGAAGACTGTGACAAAATTTATGAGGCTAATTACAGAGGTATTCTCTAACCATTAGGCTCATTGCAGAGGACTGCTGTAACCGTTAGGCTAACAGGAAAATGATATTGTAACCATAAGCTTAATTAGAGGGATGTTCATGTTGTAACAATACAGCTAATAATGGATGGATGCTTAACCATAAGGCTAATTGAAAAGGAATGCAGTAACCATGAGGTAATTGGATAGGGATTATGAAACCATATTGTTAATAGGAAAGGGGTGCTATAACCATGTGGCTAATTGGAAAGGGAACCTATAACCATACCCCTAAATGAAAAGGGATGACATAACATTAAGACTAATTGAAAATGAATACTGTAACCATAAGGCTAATTGAAAATGAATTATGTAACCAAAAAGCTAATTGAAAAGGGATTCTGTAACCATAAGGCTAATTGAAAAGGGATGCTGTAACCATAAGGCTGATTGAAAAGGGATTCAGTAACCACAAGGCTGATTGAAATGGGATGCGGTAACCATAGGGGTGATTGAAAAGGGATGCTGTAACCATAAGACTGATTGATAAGGTTTGCTGTAACCATAATACTGATTGAAAAGGGTTGCTGTAATCATAAGGCTGATTGAAAAGAGTTGCTGTAACCATAATGCTGATTGAAAAGGGATTCTGTAACCATAATGCTGATTGAAAAGGGATTCTGTAACAATAAAGATCACCTTCAGAAATAGATGAATCATCTCCATCTCCATTTAAATAACAGCAAAACCTTTGACTCCAAATTACACATGTACACTTTGCAAGCGAGAAATATAATTATTTAAACACAATTCAGCACATTATTTTATTAATGATACAAACAATACATTTACTTAATTGTGGTCTGTTTGTTTTGGATGGCTTTATTGTTATGGTGTACATGTAAGCAACCAAATACATATTTGCATAAAAGCAGCTGTGTCGGTGAAACCCAAGTAACCGCAGTGAATGTTGTCATCCTCTCCCCGTACTGAAACAAAGCCATGAACTGTGAAATGTATTGGATCTGTGTACGGATGGTGTAAAAATCAATAAGCCACAATGCTTTATAGGACACCGACAACAATCCAGGTAAATTTCTGCTTTGCACTTAGCTTTACGGAAGTGGATGCAGAGAATGGACTTAATTGATAAAACTATTTACACTCGTGAAACATTTTATACATTCATCATTTTAATGTTTTAATATTTTCTACAGTTACATGATTGAAATACATGTGTAATCCTACTATATTATGGTTTTAAAATAATAGCGTTTTTATTAGCCGATCTAAGGCAGCTTTCATGGTCCTTGAAAATTATTGTTTTTTATATGTTCACAGACCTTCACAATCCATATTTTATTTGTCAATAGTAATCCCACGACAAACATCCACAAATTGACAAATACAACACAGTTATACAATTAAATGCATTTTCACATGTTATGCTCTTGTAATAATATTTAATAACCATTGATTTTCAAATTATCTGCCTTGAAAACACTGTTAAAGTAAGCAAATGGTCAACAAAATATCAGTGTTTCTGGTGAAATAGATTTTTTTCAGCTTTTTTAAGAAAAAGTGTGAACTACTGGTAAATGTACACATGTTGCACACTTTCAACACTGGTATGGAACTGTGGCATTTACATTAACAGGTTTGTAATCTAACAGTTGATGCTTCACAGTACCAACAAATTAAATAAAGACAGGTTGTTGAGAGGTGCACTTATACTAAATTAAATTGGAGACTTTCAGAAATGTACTTGTACGCTAAATCCATTGATAAAAGGCTTTATTGTTTAACAACACCACTGAAACATATTAATTATTAATCAGCAGTTACTGGAAGTCAAACACATGGTTACATCAACACTTTTTCCTACAAGAAACCCGCTGCTGCAATAAACATTGTCCATGTACACATGTAAATGTAGGCTGCTCTAATTGAATAACAACAAGGAATCTT
>JAUTCZ010052066.1:0-10903 GCA_032273805.1 Melanodrymia brightae | reverse complement strand
AAACATTAGTCATTTGCATTTTGATACATAATACAATATGCGGAAATTTTCGGTCGCCAGGCGGGCAACTCTTGATACGGTTTTGACTTGCCCGACGCTATTTTGAGTCTCCATGGGCTACCGTAAAGTGCACACCCTGCTTATCTATACCTCACAACAGTGATAGATTCGATTAATCAACAATAGCAACGCATCTTAGAGAATTTGAGAAACTGATATAGGCCTATATTTTATATAGTGAAGGAATTCAATTCTGCATATATTTTATAGCATATTTTACAGCATTGCAATTTCTATTTAAGGACAAAACACAATGTCTAATATTTATGAACACTATACACATGGACATGTAAGTTCAAAACATACTGACTGTTGTATAGGAGATAAGATTTGCAAACATGCAGAATTAAAGTACTTCAATGTATTATATAATGTCATACCTGGCAACCAATCAAGGGATCAAAGCCGTATGTTTCAGCGGAACACCTGTCACATCGTTCACCTTCGACACGCGGCGGACAGATGCACTCACCACTGAATGGATGACACAGACCATACGGACAGTTGCAGGCTGAAAGTTTACAACATATTAATGGTGGTTAATGCCAATCATGTAACAATGAACTGAATATTAAAACGATTAACAAACAAACTTCGATTGATTTTTTCAATTAACATGTTGTCACATAATTAAGATAAGGTCATAAGTGACAATGTAACATCATACCATTTACGACTTTATGTTAATCAGGTGACGATATCTGGATTAAAGTAATGTCAAAAATGATTTAATTTTACAAATCGAAAGCTAGATCCTCCTGGCTTATATCAAGATCACAATTATACTTGAGGAATTAATCTCGTCACATTCATAATGATAGAACAAGTGGAATGACACTAATTCACATCCCAACCATCATCATCACCTACGTTGAAACAGACTAACTCACGTGATATTCATAGGACAAGTGGCATGATATTAACTCATATCACGACCACCACAACCATGCAAGTTGAAACAGACTAACTCGCATGATAGTCATAGGACATGTAGAATGACATTAACTCACATCACAATCATGCAAGTCATTAAAAATCAACACAGTATGTATACAAGCTTACGTTGACATCTGGGAAATCCATAGTTTCCTGGTTTGCATGCCGTGCAGTTCCTCCCAATGACGTTTTCTCTGCACTCACACTGACCACCAAACGGCTCGCACGTGAAGCTGAGAGAACCGTCGATGTCACAGGAGCATGGCAGGGCGCCATTGTTGTACTCTGATGTTAGTGTAAACACACTGTCTCGACAGAAGTCACTGTCAGACCTGCAAGGGGATAACACACAATAATACTGTAATACAGATAATTTTGGCATGTCAGTAATTTTCACATTTTTTTTGCGTTTGTAAGCACGAAAATTGCAATCACGCAAATAATTACTATTAATGATATCTATTGAAAAATACAACACATGTGCAAAAATGTTACAAACATCTTGTGGATTACCAACATTTTGTAAGTAAAATATTATTTTTATCCATACCCAAAATCAATATATATATAATATGATAACTTACTTAAGTACAAAACCTTCATCAACACATTGTTCAAGGAATTCGCCAGATTTATCAATTGGTTGAAGTTCAAGATCACGCTGTGAAAATTGGTTAGCAGCAGTAGCAAGAACATAATCCTAAAAAAGGCAATAATTTTGATTAGCGTCAAATAGTAATCCCATAATAATAATTCAGAATTATTCACTTAGTGAAGAAAACAAAATGTATTAAAGTTTGTTTAACGACACCTCTGGAACACGTTGATTATTAATCGGCAGTTATTGGATGTCAAACGTGCAGTTATATCAACACTTGGTCACAAATGAAACCCGCTGTTCCCACATAGGCTATTCTTCGAATAACAGCAATGGATCTTTTATGTGCACTTTCCCACAGACAGGATAACACACACCATGGCTTTTGGATCACTGGTTGAGATAATGTATTAAAAAAACAGACTTAAAAAATTGAATGTTTACCAGCCATATGCGTCCTCCCACGGTATTGTTGAAAAGCAGTCGGACAGATGGGTCCTTTAGTGTGATAAAGTTTCCTGTGTCTTTGAAGCGAATTGTTCCTCGGCAACCTGTCACACTCGGACAGTACGTTGGATTGAAAACACCTGTAAACACAAAACAGAAAATTTAGGAATAGTTTAAATTCGTCATAGATATACAATGTAGATGATCAGGATGAATATACCGAAAGGAACTCTGTCCAAAGTAATACAAATATATTACTATTAAGTTTTCTAAATAGCTTACCATCGATGACCTGGCCATTGGTGAAAACACCGACTGGAATTGTCAGCCCAACTTCATTTGGCATGTAGAAGTGAACAAGGAACACATACTGGCTTGGCTTCGGCACCGATCCACTGATGTCAACTGTCGTCTAAAAACAACAGAATAAGTTCAACACAGGTATTTGTTAAAATTTAATAAATTATATGTAGCGTAGTTTGGGGGTGGGGAGAAAGGGTGGTTTGGGAGGAACCAAGCACCACTGAAGCAAAGGGTCTGCTCCACGTAACTAAAACATGTTTTACAGTGCAATATTGGTCTATAAGCCTAGGGGGGAAATGTAGACGAAAGGGTTCACTAGATTCATATTAGAACCCCTGACCTCCAGGGTCCGCTAGGTTTATATAGAACCCACCCTGGTCCTGACCATGTTATGCCCCTGAATTAATGCACTGTGGTATAACTAACATAGAAAACAATAACTGGCCATAACTATCCAATATAACCAGATTGCTCCATGTTTAAACCAAACTGTTGAACAGACCTCCAACAGTATTTAAAAATATAAATAAAGAACATGATTAACTGTATTTCAACACAATATACAAATGTTAACTACATTCAAATGAATTCATCAGACCAAAGACATGGCTCCAACTGTATTCCAAGATGAGAGAACTTGGTCTAACTGTATTTCTAGATGACTAGAGATAATGGCTCTAACTAAATTCAATGACGAAAGAACACCAAGTTCTAACTGAAATAATGATACTGTTTATTGTAAAACCCTAGAAACAACTTAAAATCATACAAAATATTGTAAAATAGTTAATATTTGTGGCTTTAAATTTTCATGATTTTGAAAGACGATAAGCTCGCAATATGTCATTTTCATTTTTAAAACACCATTCTTGTTTTCTTAATTGATATATAGTAATAATATACATGATTGTACAAACATGAAAATTACATACATGCTATTAATTAACATCCTTTGTACAGTATTTAAATCAGATTGACAATGAACAAGTGGAAACCTACAAGTGATGAATTCAAGTAGACAAGACCGATACTGGGGTCGTGTATGTTGTAGGGCAAATCCACAGCCAAGAGGTGTTCATTGGGCGGCTGCTCAAAGTCAATTCTCAGTGATCCAACTGGAGTTGAATAGGTTGAAGAAATGCAGCTGAAATAATAATAATAATTATCAATATATGCTCTTTTAACAAGGTGGATAAACAAATCATGATGTTGTCCATACAACATGTCTAAAAATATATACAAAGAGGATACAAACAAATGTATCAGTCACACAGCTTGACACAATTGACATGGTTCAAAGACTTCCAGGTTATTAAGTTGTTATAGTCATGTAAACAAACTTTTAATGGAAAACAAACGAGTCCATAAAAAAACTTTCTCAGTAACAAAAACAGTTAAATTATACTGAACCTTGATTAATCAATATTGTTTACATGTCATAGTTAAAATACTAGAGAACTAATAGAGAATAAAATTATTTGTTTACTAAAATCTCTAACATCTTGGATTTTGTTGGTGTTCATTGTTTGATTTCTGTGCAATACATTTTAACATTTCTAAAAAGGCAATTTCAAAGACTTCCCATACCCTAAAGTGAAAATGTAATTTTTCTTTACTCTTACAGTTCCTGGAAATCATGTGCTGAAATTTACAAACCTGTAATAACACAGGATCTTTCCCATATCGAGTCCCGAAACCTAAATAAATCGACCCCACCACACCTGAACATGTTTGTATTATGAGTATAGTGAGTGTATTTAAAATGAATGGCTAATAAGAATCAGAACATACATTCCATTAACTTTGATGCAGATGATTCTTGGCATGATGAAATCCGTCATCCACTCGCTGTAGGGCAGGGCCACCACAGAGTCCTGCAATGAAAACACAGTTAAAATAGAGTCTCCAGTTAATGTCCAAATACAGACCTACTGACATTATTGTATCAACTGATCTTTATATTCTTGACTTAATCAAGTATAATAATAAGTATTATTTTGTCAGACATAAACAGTGAAATCTGAGACAAAGATAAAGTTTCTTTAATGACACCACCAGTCTCTGTGGTGCAGTGGTTGGACCTTGGGCTCAAGACTGGTAGGTTCGAATCTTGTTTGTGGAATGGTATGTTTAATTACAGTACCAGCTCCAACCTTAGTGAACGCTTTGCAAATCTCAATGGTATATACTGTCCTGTCTGTGGGAGTGCATATAAAAGATCTATTGCTATTTAGTAATAAGCAGCGGGTTACATCTTTCATACTAACTGTCGAGGCAGCTGGACTGCTTATCCAGGATCAACATGCTTGAACCAGTTAGGTATAAGCACACAAGGAAGTTATAACTAATTAATCACTAGAACACATTGATTAATTAATCTCCAGCTATTGGACATCAACAGCTGTTGTGATTTAAGACACATGGTCTCACTAACAGACTATGCTTTCTTTATTATTAATTAGTAACAAGAAATATTTTATAATTTACTTTCTCACAGATGAGATAACACATTATGATATAACTGAATCTCAGAAGTATCCATGGTAGATCACTGGGAAACAAACAACTCTAACGGGTTGACCAAACATGATCAATCCTTCGATCTTCCTAACTGTAAGCAGATGCTCTAATCATTGAGCTATATCACACCCCCTGAGATAAACATACACACATTCTGCACTGTAAACATTAACACAACATAAATGAACAATTTCAAGAGAATATCAGAATTGAATTAAAACAACTTACAATTGCAACATTGGAGTTTTCATCGCCAGTAATGGTGAGAGAGATGTATCCTGTGCTGATATTAAACATGGCCACCATACCGAGATCATCTTTCACAACTTGGCGACACAGAGTGCTGTAAGAAAAGTATTACAAAAATTCAATATACAGACGAATTATTCAACTTCAAAACAGAGTTCACATAAAAAAATGTATTAAAATATGCAGAAAAACAAACTCATTTTAGAATAAGCTAAATAAAACATTACAATCTAGACACACAGCTTATAATCCAACAAGTCTTTTATATGTACCAAATTTGAAAACCTAGTTGCTCTCTGCATAATTACAGTATTAACCGACCTGTATTTGCATAATTACATTATTAACTGACCTGTATTTGCATAATTAGTATTAACTGACCTGTATTTGCATAATTACAGTATTAACTGACCTGTATTTACATAATTACAGTATCAACTGACCTGTATTTGCATAATTACAGTATTAAATGACCTGTACTTGCATAATTACAGTATTAACTGACCTGTATAATTTGCATAATTACAGTATTAACTGACCTGTATTTGCAAGAATATAGACTAATGATGGCCGTCTCTCTGCCTGACAGGGACGCGATGTTCATGTTCAGATTCTGAGTCCTACCAGAAGGATTGTGATAGGTCACGAGAAGCACGTACATGCCGGGCTCGGGTACAACCAGGTCCATGTAGAAGAACGTCTGAAAAGTAACACGTACAACTCAAGATAAATTATTTTCTACTTAATAAATTTCTTAACATCCTTAATTAATTAATTAATAAATTAATCCTTATATAATTTGATTAATTTGTAATGGATTCATGTGTCACTTTTATTCAAAAGTTGGGATGGCATTAAAAAAAATGTGTATGGAAAATCATACATTGAAATTCTTCTTTTTTTATATAAATGTCAACCAAACCTTAAAGTTTTGACATATAAAAACATATAGACAGATATGGCTTTGTTAAGCTAATACCTGGTTAACATTAATGATAGCAAGTCCGGTTGATCCCAGTTCATCTAACACAGTGTTATCAGATATCAGCTTAGCAGTGACCCTCTCCTGGTCCTCATCAACATACGCGTTTTCTCCACGCACTGTCGGATATACCAAGATGTTAGGGTACTCATAGTGAAGACATCTGAAAACAACCAATCAGATGTTACCTTCAAGTGATTGATAAAAAACCAAACAACATTTTATATCTGTTTCGCATACCACAGCCATTATTATTCACTCACACATGCATTTGGTAAACTAGTTGAAAAACTCTTGATGAGAAGGGAAATAGTGAAGATTTACTTAAATGGGAAGTGATATTGTTTTCAAACTGTACTTCTGACTCAGCTGAACTGGAACCTCCAGTCAAAACTGTGTGCCAGAAGGAACTGTGCTTGTTGTGACACCAGATCAAAAGAACTACAGCCAGTACACAGGATCATTAGTAACCATTTCATATTCATTGTAATTAATTTTTATACTAAAATATTTCAAATATTTCAAAAGAATAGTAAAATATGTTTAAGACCTTGTGTGGTTGGTGTTGGTGGTGGAGAGGTTATGAATCCTAGGCAACATGAAATATTGTACTACTTACGGTCCATGGTCATTAGGCATTACACAAGGGTGGATAATTCGTTCCTGCAGAACACTGGCCTCGAAGTAGCCTTGTGGTATGAGAACAAAATAATCCTGAAATAACCAGAAAACCTAATAGTCCTATAATAAAAGATAAAGCTAAAACAGCCAATAAAGTTTATTTTGTTTAACGAAACCACTAGAACACATTGATTATTAATCAGTGGTTATTGGATTAAATACATTTTAAAACTCATTAAAAGATAATTGGTAAATGAATGGGAGACATTCCTGACTTCCCTATAATAGCAATAGTTGGCTCCACTTTAGAACCGATAGCGGGCCAATCAGGCATTGAAGGTCTAGTAGCAAATTTTTGATAGTGGCTATGCCTTCTAATCGCGATTAACCACCTCTTTTTTAGAATCTCATCTCCTTCATTTGCACAGCCAGGGACACAACACGAAGGCATCATTATTTTTTAAACACACTTCTTGTTCCCTTCCATTGATTGGCAACACTGTGAACACAGACCAACTTCATCATAAGTGCCACCCATTTGCTTTGTGCTAAGGGCAGATAACTGAGGAATATCTCCCATTGTGCTAACACTGTGAAAGAAAATCCACACAGGTTTAAACTCACTTTAATACTATCAAAAGAGTAAGTAATACTGACCAAAAACACAGACTCTGGAACTTTGGTGGAGACGGTCCATTTGCCAGGGTTCAACACAAATGATGTGCTCACACCACTCTGGCCGACATTTGAGAATGTTGGGTCATTCGACGCAACAAACGTCACTACACTTTTCTGCTCAATGTCTGTAGATGTAGTAGGTGTAAGTGTTACTTCCCCAACCACGGAGTTGTCATTGCGGTTGATGTAGCGGTAAATAACGTAGTAGAGGCTCGGCTTAGAAATGTCAATCTCCAGTAGAACTTCAGGCTGCAAAGAAAAATACAACAAAATCTTAACAAGAAGCTATCAGGATTTGCCTTATTTAAACCCTGGGCTTAAATACGGGAAATACAATGTAGTGCTTTGGGGAAGATAGTTTTATCTGAAACTAAGCTCAGGGCTAAAATATGGTAGTTGATATGACCAACAATCATGTGACCTTGTTTAACAGCAACAGCGCATGAATCGATTTGTGTTAGTAATATGTCAACAATCTTAGGTGTCTTAATGTGTTCTAAACATATGAAATCCATGAACAGTGTTAAGTAAATAGTGTTTCTCTTGATTTAATAGTGGTTTACATGCATGGAACTAATCATCATAATTTTATAAAGTTTTGGGGTTATGCTAAAACTAAAGTTATATAATTACCTGGAAAGCAGTGAGAATGGCATATCCTCTCCAGGAGTAGCCTGGGAAAATTCTCTCATCATAACCATATCGGATCCTGGCTCTCTCTGGTGTAAGACCATCTTCGATTTCAAACTTATATTGATGTAGAGTTGGGAAATAGTGGGCATCAATTGGCCTAGAAACATAGCAGTAATATTACTTGTATTATGTTCATATTATTTAGAGGTTTATACATATTTAAAGTTTTTTGTAAGGCAGTGTATATGCCTCGCCATCCTATTCACTGCCTATGCCTGGGGGACAATAAAATTACATTTTGTGAAAAAAGAGAAGAAAAAAAAAAATGTAATATTACTTTAATAATATTGAAAAATAAGATTGGCGTTACCTAAAATATAATTGTAAGATTGTACCTTTTACTGGAAAATAATATCAACTTTAGAGTGATTTTGAAATCATGGCAAGCCATACTGAAAGTTATCTAGCAACTGAGTTAGTTCCATGCTATGAACCAGGAAACCTATTCACTGCCTATGCCTGGGGGACAATAAAATTACATTTTGTGAAAAAAGAGAAGAAGAAAATAATAAAAATGTAATATTACTTTAATAATGTTGAAAAATAAGATTGGTGTTACCTAAAATATAATTGTAAGATTGTACATTTTACTGGGATTTTGAAATCATGGCAAGCCATGGATACTGACAGTTATCTAGCAACCGAGTTCCATGCTATGAACCAGGAAACAGGTAGACAATTTTTGAAGCAGCAGGATCCCATGTGGAAAGTTGCTAGGTCAAATGTTGGTACAGAAGAAATCATCTTGGGATTGTGAATGCAAAGTACAATAGAGTCGAGTTGGGTATGTTTGTAAAATAGGTAAGTTCCATCATCCCATAATTAACATGCAATTCATTCTATGATGTTACATTTTTATAAGCCGGACTTCTGTTATATATTTGTACAACTTCCAAGGATTTTCCAACTATTTATGTCCACATCTATGCCTTAGCAGGACTGTTGAACATCGATTTCTATCTGCCAAGAAACTGAGCAAACCAATCTTTGATGAACCAATCGTGGATCACTGGTTTGAACAGGAATTAACACAGTCCTTTGACCCATCAAGACTAATCAAGTGCTAAGCCATGTCCATCAACACTACCCCACCAGACTGGCAAAACTAACCAAGTGCAAAACTATGTCCATCAACACTACCCATTATATTGGCAAAACTAACCAAGTGCAAAACCATGTCAAAAAATGCTATCTATTCTACTTACTTGTTGCACTTTTGACCGATAACTCTTGGTTTACAGACACAGTTTCCAGTTAACTTATCACATGTTGATGTCACAGAACCTCCAGTGTCACAACGGCAGTCTGCAAACAACGTAAACAAATTTTATTATAACATTCAATTATATAAATAATGTACATGGTTCAACATTCTCACAAGAAATATAATATAATAAATATAAAAATGATGTATTTATTATTTTTAATGGATAATCATAATTTAGACTTTGGGGTGGAAATGTCTATACCTAACAAAGTTTATTTGTACTGTAAGCGAATTTGAACTTATGACCATGATTTACTGTGCAGAAGATAAAATGCTGCAACTATTACCATGGTATGCTTTAAACAATTGCAATATCTTTTAAATTTTCCAACTGTGTCTTGAAACAGAATCACAATAAACAGTTTATTTAGATAAGGAAGAATATGATCAAGTTCACTGCAACGACTACGGTTAAACAGATATAAAAATGTCACAAGTACACCACTTAATTACTGACCATGGCATCCAAAAGGGTTTCCTTCCTGTAGGTTAAAATATCCATCTAAACACTGATCGCAGTCCTGGCCTCCGACATCTGGTTTACACATGCACTGTCCATTCTGGGAGTTACAGACGTTGATCCCAGCAAGTGTTCCAGGCTCATGACACATGCATTCTGCAACACAAAACACACAGATATTATTACTTTGTTTTGCACCGAAAGATACAAAAGAGAAACTCTATGGAGACTAGGAGACCCTCCGTGTCTCTGTGAGGTTCATCCTGGCAGCTAACATCTCCCTGTGATATTATTACAAGAAGGAACGAAAAGAAGAAGATTACTTTGTTTCATCTCAAGCAGGTTTTTTATGCAAAAGATAGTTTATATTTTTTGGCCGTGAGATGGGGTGGGGGCCATGATCCCATATAAACTGTCAATTTCTTGATGTTACCAACTTACCCTCACATCCTACTGGGTTGTTGCGGTTTAGATTCCAGTAACTGGGAATACATTTCTCACAGAATCGTCCTTGAACCTTGTCTTTACACTCACACAGATGTCCTCGTCTGACGGTGCCACACCCACCGAGCGGGTAGCCAGGTACTTCTTGGGCTCCGTTTGGATTGCAATTACATGCTGTAACGTATAAACATTCCATTCAATCAATAGCTTTACGGTCGGATCTATATAATGAAGGTTGGACTATTATTAAAGACATTTTTTATGCATAATTCAGTATGTGTTTAGATGTTATTTTAACAAATTTGGTAGTTGTTTGTATAATCGTTTAAAGACCCTCAATCACCGAAATGGTTTCTAGCTCTGCTGCATTTGCAGACAATAGCACTGACCTTAGAAGTGTTTAAACTATTTGTTTGCATGTTTAGTGGCTATTCATACCCAGTAAAACAGGTAATTTTTGGTAATATAGTAACACGTTGACATTTCTGTTGATGTTTATAACAATACAATAAATATATGCAATTATGTCAGTAAACAAGGATAGTGTTTTCTCTTGAAATGAAATTTCTTTTTTTTTTATTGTCCCCAGAAACATAGGCAGTGAACAGGTTGGGGGCCATGTTCACTGCCTTACACATAATAAAT
>JAUTCZ010052055.1:0-10903 GCA_032273805.1 Melanodrymia brightae | reverse complement strand
GGCGGACCGTACCCACGGCGGGGGTGTCTAAACCTTCATTGGATAAAGGCACCTTAAGCCAATGCGTCAGTCAGTGTAGCTCTAGCTACAATTAAGAGGTATAGAATGGACTTGTGATTAGTTACAATCAGGTATAGACCGGACTTGTGATTATAATTATGTACAATCAGGAGGTATAAAATGGACTTGTCTGGGATTTTTACTCTTAATTCATACTACATGTATATGTATACGCTATACGAAAATTTCATAATTTAATTATTAATTTTCTCTTCAATTTGGGTTGTTCTCAAACAGAAAGCTTAGAGAACTCCAGGATAAAGTAATCGCAATAGCTCAACAATATATAAAGTCAATATAATAAATCAGTTTAATTTCCATCACAATAAATCAATACAATAAACCAGTACAATTACCAGCAAAATAATTCAGCACAATTAATTTGAATAGCAATTTTTAAGACAAATTAGATCGGCCTCATACTAACCATGATCAATCGAAGGCTACGACTATATAAAACTTTATATGATTTTTATGATCAATTACAGGCCAAAATATGATCAATTTCAGACTGCAAATAATAATAAAATTATGATCTATTGCATACTACGAATAGTTTTAAAATTGTATACTAATGTAATTTATTAGCAATTTCAGACTAAGAATAATAATGTAACTGTATTATGATCAATTTCAGACTACGATTGTTTATAAACGTGTACATGATCATTAAATTTTGTAGACTATGAATATGTATAAAACTGTACATATCCATAGACAATTACATACTATCAGTTATATACTACAAATATTTATAGAATATAGTATCGGTTTAATCAGTTTAAGATAGTACAGACAACGAATATTTATAAATCTGTACACATAAATAGCAGCCTACGAATATTTATAAAACATGCGATAATTTAATTAATTCGAACATTTATCAAACATACCATCAGTTAAATACTATGAATATTTATGTTTTAAAAAGAATCAGCTAGTCTATATTTTACGAATATTTAGTAAAATTATATTCCTATCCAAAAAATGATGAAAACTTACGATCACTTAATATATTATTATACATGTACGAATATTCATGAACAACACGATCAGTTATATTCTACGCATATTTTTATAAAATGGCAAAATCTATTTATATTTTTATAAAATGGCAATAATCTATTTATATTTCTGTAATATATCACAATAATTATACACTACACGTGTAGTTTAAATTGTACAAACAGTAAAATAATACATATATTTATAATACATACAAACAGGATATTCTTAAAATATGAAATCAATAATATAAATACTTATAAAACAATCACATTTATAATAGTCAATGATATACTATGGATATTTATACAATATGCAATCAATCATTTACTACGGATATTTATAAACTATGCAATTAGTGATATAATACGAACATTATATTTTATTAAATAAGACAATCAATGATATACATGTATACTACGAATATTTATAAAATATGCAATAGATGTTAAATAAATGATAATTATACTACGAATATTTATAAAATATGCAATAGATGATAAATAAATGATAATTATACTACGAATATTTATAAAATATGCATTAGATGATATACCACGACTATTTATAACATATACAATAGATGATGATAATTATACTACGAATATTTATGACATATACAATACATGATATACTATAGGTATTTCTAAAATATAAAATCAATGCTATACTACGAATTATCTTTTATAAAATTTACCGTGATTATAGTAAGAATATTTAAATAATATATAATCAATGATGTACTATGACTGTTTTAAGATATATAATCATTCATATACACTGTATTTTAATCATTTCTCTTGTGTTAAACAAGGATTTTACACTATAATTTAATGAAATTAACGGCCTGGTTATCAGAGAGAATTGGCGTGAAGTAACAAATCGCTTGGATTCTGACACAAACAACACAAATATTTCCAAACGATCAAATTCTTTCATCACACACACAGATATTTTCGGTATGTTCAGTGTAGTGTTTCAACTAACATGATATGCAGCAGGTTCATCATTAACATTCAAAGTTAACACTTGAGTATTTTCTGTACAAAACAGAGATAGGGAATACATTTATAATGCCATTCCTTTAACTTCGTGTTGCGGATAAGCTACACTCAAAGTAACCATTAATAATTGAAACAAATCGTATTTGGACGTGGTCTGTTTGCGGTGTGTGTCTTTCAAATGTGCTATAATTGGGTTTCATAGCAAGCAGTTTGCATAAACATATAATATTATTATGTTTTAAATGAGTGAAAGAGATAACAAAAAATAAGTCACATCATGACGAGTTGATATAATTATAACGTAGTTAGTATATCGCGAGTAAAAACTGTGTGCTGTCCTTTGCAGATATACCTATTTGAACCGATGTGGCTATTGTATTTTAGATATTAATCGCCATTGCATAATGATGCTAAATATATATTTACAATAGAAAGTATAATATATTTTTTAAATTACATATTTTTCCAATTAGATTTAGAAAACAAAATATAGGAAAAGAAAGTTTAAAAGTGAAAGCATTATCTGATAGAGGGTCCGCCTGAAGTTAGCGAGGTGTAAGGGTCAGTACTCCTCAGTGATCCACGACGGGTACATCGAAGGCCGTGGTGTGTGCTATCCTGTCTGAAGGAAAGTATGCGTAAAAGATCTATCCATATTAAGTGGCGTACGTGGCGGCAGGTTTTTTCGTAGACCAGTTATCGACATAAACGTATTTGACACCCAATAATTATATAGCTGCTGTTTATTAATCAATGTGTTTATTATTGTGGGCAGTTAGTTTGAAATTCATATTTTCAAAGCGCTATTTACCTGTTGAAACTGGTTGCTAGAAGACAGACTATGTATACTACGCGATGAAGCAGACATTGGCCACGAATACCATTATGTTCTCGTATGCAATCTTTTTCACAATTCAAATATCCAGTTTCTATAATAGTATATAATAGTATTTTATTTTCAATATATTTTTAAACAACATCTTGTCATGTGTATATTGTAAATTTTCTGTATATATTATTTTGTAAATCCTAAATTAGTTATGCATATGCATATATATATTTTTTGTTTTCTTTTTTTTTGTAGCTAATGGTGTATTTTTTATTATTAATAATATCATTTACTTACATCTTATTGCTTTCAATGTCAATAATTATATGTATATTCAATGCGTTTGTAGTAGCTTAATATGGTTCTTGGGATTTTGTCTGTCACTGACAAAAATGATTTTAGGTCAAAGTATACATATTAAGCTTCTATTACAATTTGTTGACAAGAGACGCATAATTATATTGATATTGTAAGCACTAAGCTGTAAATAAATGTTAATTTTAATCATCAAGAGCTAGAAATATGTTACAATTAGCATAACGAAATTACAGCGGTAAATTTAATGTGTGGAGCTCCTGGGAGCTGGAGCATGTTAGGTTTATTGTGGGGTGGTATAGAACTACTCAATTGATTGACGTAAGATTGCAGAAAACACCGTGTTCGCGAAAGATGAGCGTATACTGCCCCGTCTGTGGCACCCGTCATTATCACAGTTTGTTTTTGTATGTTATTTTCATCGAAATGATGAAAATGTGTCAAAAAGACCAAAGTAGGGTATTGCATCAGTGATCATGTGTATCAATCGGGAAGTAACCTCGGCGTGTCTACCAAAATCGTTTTAGAAAGTTTTCACTAGTACACTCGTTCCTAATAACAATGTTCAACTCCAATCATAATGATGTAGTTTCAAGAATCTAAGAAATATAGGAAACTTAATTATTATCAAAGTCTGAATACACTTTATGGCTCAAAGAAATGATCTTTGAACTTAACACGAAAATGATGCATGAATTGTATTGTATTTCATCTTTGATATGCGTAGCGTATTAAGACCTTTCAATTTTACAATCAGTAGGAACGCTTATTCTTATTATAGAATATAATTCAAACAAGTTGTATCAAATAACAAAGCCTTCTATGTTTCGATCGACAGAGGGGGAAAAATGCTCCGTTAAAATAAACTGTTTTATTTGTAGTAAATTTAAGATGCGATGTAGTAAAACAATTGCATCGTTCAGCGTTTTGTCTTCAAGAGAATCAGTGTATTGTTTTGGCCGCCATTATATGACGTCAATAGTCTCCCCTCTCATGGTATCAATTTACATAGACCCTTATTTCTTGGGAGAGAATTCAAGCCTCGCCATAACGATTGTATGTGTATTTAAACGTTGTCTCTTTTACCACCGGGCGATGTTGGGTGCCACATCAAAAGTGGGATGTTCCCGTATTCTGTTGTTTACAGAACCAAGAAAGGAAATATTTCAGAATGACCTCTGACAAGGGGACTAGTTATCCAGCAAAATGTTGTTGGCTGTTCCTCATGACGCGGTATTAACACATGACGCGGCATTAACACCATTTTGTGACGCTTTTGTACACTTGCTATTCTTCGGCTATGTCTGAAATCCGCTTCGCAAACCCAAAAACAATAATATAATTTGATCAATTTTATTTTATTTATTGCTTTATTAATTTCTAAAGCGAGTCATCATCCAGACAGCCTTAATGACTATGTTTATTTATTTTCTATGCATAAAGATTGTGAATAATGGAGACTATCTGTCTTACAGGGCTTGACAACTCCATCCAGGAGGCGGGAAAAGATCTCTACTGGTTTTAGAGGGCTACACAAAACCTGCAGAGCATGTGACGTGAGCTTCCATTCCAGAGCCCACTCCTCGGGTCATATTTGTGCAGCTAAGCTGAGAGGGATTGCCAACAAGTTCCAATTAGTGTCTTCGAAAAAGTTATTCACCCATCCAAGATGGCTGCTACCTTCCACAATCGATCGGATAGTGCGGAAGATGTTGGTTCAAGGATTATCGCGCTCAAGGCAACCATCTGAGAAATGTGGATTCGCTCTGGACAACTACCGCCTTGGAGAACCAGCAAGGTTTTGTTTTAAAGTCTTGGCCAAACATGGGGGTATCTGCGATCAGACTACTCAGTGTTGTCTCATTTATGTCCCGCCAAACTGATAGGTGATATTTTCCCGCCTTTTTTGGCATGGGAGACAACTGAATTCTGTTTCCAGAAAAGACACAGTTTCGTACATTTAGTGATTTGAGTAAAATATCTGTCAGGTATTCCAATGAATCTGAGAATAAACCGTTGACGGTAGGAGCTCTTTATACAAACACTGGTTACATAGATACTGATGAACGAGAAATGATAGCCAATGTTGTGTACGTTAAATGAGATATCTAATGAACAGTTTACATAAATACTGCTGAAACAAACACGATTGCCAGAGCGGTGCATATGGTAGGACAAAGATGAAAATAGACATACAGTTGACATAAGTACTGGTCAAACAGACATCAGTACTGGTCAAACAGACATGATCGCCAGACTTGCGCATCTGGTAGGAAAAATCTCAGAATAGACCGTTGACATAGGAACTGGTGAAAGAGACGTTATTGCCAGTGGTGTGTATGTGGTAGGAGAAATGACAGAATAGACCATAAAACTTGACATAAGAACTGGTGAAAGAGACATTATTACCAGTGTTGTGTATGTGGTAGGAGAAACCTGAGAATAAATCGTTGACATAAGGACTGGTGGAAATGACATTATTTCCAATGGTGTGTATGTGGTACGAGAAATCTGAGAATAAACAATTGACATAAGAACTGGTGAAAAAAACATTATTGCCAGTGATCGTTATAGGTCGAAAAACAAGACAAACCGAATACACGACATGTCTGGTTTGGTATCACATTAGTGACTTTAATACAAAGCATAATCAATATGGCAGTTGTAATTCTAGAAGATAATTATCAGGAAGCAGCTTTATTTAACTACAATGTTTATAGTGGCCAACACACGTCTGTTATATGCCGGGCGCGGATCCAGCGGTTTAGGGTCAAAACCTCCTGCTCAGTAAAAATACCTACTCCCACATGTAATTTCTTTTCAATAACTATTATAAATTTTAAAGGAGTGATGGAACCCAATAACCTGCTCAAATTTCTGGATCTGCGCTTGGTAGCTGTTTATAAATGACCTCCCTTATCCCCACCCCCTCCTAACAATTTTCTCACCTCTTTAATGAGGGGCACTGAAACTCTTATGCACTTGATTTCATCACGCTGATGGGGCTAATGTTCCGCTTTTTTTTGGTGCCCAATACATACGATCTGTTACACATCTGCAACTATGTCAATCATTGATGTTTGTAATACATACACTTATTGGATGGTTTCCTATATCAAATTTAGTTGCATATTAAAAAGAAATTACGTATTATATTTCTTATGAATTTGTCACTAAAATAATTCTTATTCAATTTTCAGAAATGTGCCACAGAATCTGCACATTTGACCCCAAACACCACGATAGATTCCCTTTAAAGGGGGTTGGTCACAGTCCATTGTTTGCCATTAGTAACTCCAAAATAATCAATAAAAAATTTAATTATTCTTATTTTTATATTCCCTTCTTTTGTACTACTAACTACCATTATTTTAGTGTAATATTTTATGTGCTTATAGCTTAAGGTACACATTGTCTATTCCAACTCTACAATATACATGTATAAACATTTTTAAGCTGGAGACACCAATTTTTCAACTATGACCATCCCCCTTTAAGACTCTCCTTCAGCCTTGGTCAGATCGATTGGTTTACTTTCAATTCAATTCTTTATTTACTCCAAACCAAATCATGGTTATGGAGCCCAAAAATAAAATAACTAATTCGCAGTGCATCATGGGAGACTAGTGAGATGCAGATAATTTACAAACATCGACACTTCTGTAAACAAAGTTTTAACATTCGCTTATGCAAGGCAAGAGTTTTGTATTAATATTGTCTATACATACAATAATAGAATAATACGTCCACATTCGTTAAAGTTGCATTCAATATAAAGCAATACTTGTATCATTGTATAATGAAAAATCAAAATTGGTTGGGTACTTAAAACTCATCTTAAAGTAACATTATCACAGTCAAATTATACATTAAAAAAGTTTTCTCAGTATAGTTTGGAATATAATCAGCCTCTAATTACGACAATTAATTCATTTGAGTAATTTGTTTCTTCTCAGAATAACAAAATGAAAATCAACACTTCATCCAGTGATAATAGCGACGCCAATTAACTATTTTTAGCCGATAACGTCATTTGCTGAGATAATGCCTTCCACTAGCAGATTATTATTAAATTTTCATTAATAATAATTAGATCGGAATCCTTTTGTTTATTTATATTTTGATATATTCATAAACGTGATTAAAATATATTAAAACAAACATATCGTAAGTTTGGAAATGCTACTTTAATAATTCACATGAACTGATCACTACCGCATGTGTTCATTGTACTGCGACGTTGCCATGGCCATCAGGGCTGGGACAGCGTAGACGCCACGCACGTGCCGTCAATCATTCAGGTCACCGTCATTAAATCATGCCAAATATAGCCTGTGATAAACTATTATTGTTATTGTACAGTGATGTGTTATTTTGTGTAAATAAACTCATGTTGCAAATAACAATTGTTGGTCTTGTTTTTGTTTTGTCAAATGATGATTTTGTCCTGCAATTATCATAAAATGAATACTTGCCAGTCGAAGAATAGTAGATTATTGGTTCCAATTGACAATTAAGGCATTGTCACGTGTTGTAAACCAACCAATGAGAAAAGAATAAAAAGGCGCGATTATTGCCGCTTTTACTGAAGTTCTAAAAGTCTGTTGTAAAATTTATGTTATGTTGACGCCAAACGTTTCCGCTTTGTTGCACCTTTTTCAGCTCCGAATTTTGTGGATGTATTCTGATGACGTGTAACAAGCGATTTTATTTAATATAATTACATTTTGACATTCCTGTTCATGGACAGTATTTTCTCTTCTGCTAACATAGACCTCAGTTGCGTAGGCTATAACCCGCTTTACCTGATTGCGACATGATCGTGCCTCTCGCGCCAAAATGGGGAGTGAGATTGTTTAACGGTATACTCCTGGGATTTAACTTTTAAGGGCACAATGCCTAGTTTTAAGGTGTATGTCACCGTGTTTGCGCTGATAATGCTATTTGTAACATATTTCTGGTTGATTGTGTACTTTTTTATTATTAAAATTAACATGTAGGCCTACTTAATCTTATTGCTTTCAATATCAATTATAATTATGGATATCCAATGCGTTTGTAGTAGATTATTATGGTTCTTGGATGTGTTATGCCACATAGCAAATGATTTTAGGCAAAAGCTACTATAATCATTTGGATGACAATAAAAATATTCGATATTCATATATTGATATTGCAAGCACTAAGATGTAAATAAATGTTAATTTTAATAACAAAAAGCTAGAAATATGCTACAAATAGCATTAGCTTCGTAAGCACGGTGGCATTCGTCTTAAACTAGGCATTGTGGCTTTAAGACGAATGGCACAGTACACGAACTTCTAATGCCATTTGTAACATGTTTAGCACTAATACAGCAGTATTATCTTAACGTATACTTACACATCTTATTGCTTATACAATATCAATATGATATATATCATCCGAATGTTTAATGTGAATTATTATTTTAGACAAAAGTATACTTATTATTATTTTAAACAAAAGTATGCTTTTGTCTAAAATAGTTTGTATCGTACTAAATGAGTGTAGACAAAAGTCCACGGACACTGCTAAGCTACTACACATACATTGAATATACATCATTGATATTGTAAAGTAATGCGATAATGTCTAATAATTTAATAAAAAAAAAAAACTTTCATTATCCAAAAATTTAATACGAAAAACATTAGATGCGCACGTACGATGTCACACGACCTAAAACTTGAGAGCTTGCCTTTAATGATGTCAGCACTGAGCGACGGATTAGTGAATAAAACAGCTGCGGTTTCAGGATGATCATCAATATCAGCTTAAATACGAGTAAGACGAGCAAGTCAGGAAAAAGTCTTCAGCTAAAAGTGAAAGTAAAGTTTGTTTTATTTAATGACGCCACTAGAAACACATAGATTATAGATCAGCAGTTATTGGACGTCAGACGCATGGTTATATTGACATATGGTCTCAGAGGAAACCCGCTGTCGCCGCTTCATGGGCTACTCTTACCGGAAAATAGCCCGTAAAATGTTTTGCGCTGGCTAAAAGTGAACTCAGACACGTCGTTTATATAAGAGACAATACTATTGAAGAGTTAGAGGAGTACAAGAAACCATCGTCGGGTCTTTCATACGTCTGGAAATACATATAGCTGACATATAAGTACATAAGTACATGTACTGACACTGGTGACAAAGAAATAATAGTCAGTGTTGTGATTGTCAAGGATAAATCATAATTACTCATTGACATAAGTATACTCGTGAGAGAGAAATGACAACCACTGTAATGTTCTTGTAGGCAAATAAAGTAAGTAAAGTGGTTGTGTATTATTGAAAAGATAGTGTATGTTGTATAATTATATGAGCAAATCACAATTTTTGTTTTACCATAAATTATGTTGACATCCAATAGCCGATGTCTTTTTTCGTGCAATTTTAGCCCAATACGAGAGAGTCTAACCATCATATAAGATTCAGAAATAAAGTCAAATAAGTCTTTATGCAGAAAGAAAATTATTTTAAAATAGTATTGGAAATAAAGCAAACTACATTCCTTCCTATATATAATAATAAAGTGCATACACCTCGGTTCCCCTTACTGGCAGAACAGAACACAATATTTATCTCACTCAGGGCCACATTTCGATGGCATTTGAGAAATGAATGATATACACAATATATTACGTTAGTTATAACTTATTTACGTGGTTATATCCAATTAAGATTCAAGCACGTCTGTGATGGTCACGCAGTCCAACTGTCTCAACTGTATGCCCAGGACAGAAGTTAATGTTAGTATGATAGAGACTGGTCCGTACATACCACGGCCTTTGTTAAACCAGTTGTGGAGTCGGTGTAAGTGGAAGTACCTCTACCCATTGAGCCTTGCGGACCACACATTCTGGATTAGAGTCGGTACTGGGATTAACAATCCCATATGCCATGTTGCGTGAAAAATTACTTCCATTTCTTATTGTCATCTGCATATTCTAAAGCACTAACCGATTGAATAACCATTTAGACTTGTATACAATCTCTAAATATATGATTGCATTGTTTAGAAAGTTATGTATCATCTAAAATATATAATTATAATATCCAGACTGATATATAATATTGGACCATAATAATACATGTATACAACTTTGAAATAACTACAATACGCTTGTATATGATTGTGTTTTCTAGACTTACGTAACAATATAATATAACAACATTTATTATCCATTATACTTAAGCATAAACGAGTTCGTAAATTCCATACGAAACACACGTGTAATAAAGATAAGCCATGCCATTGCTAAATCTACGGCACATTTCATTGGTTACAAACGACACGGCACACCATAACTGGGTCGACCGGACTACCGAGAAACGCATGGCATCAAAGAAGTCATTTCTCCCAGAAAGATACATGTATCGATAATAATTATTGTTCTTGCTTACATTTACGTCAAATTTTGTATTTTTCTGGTATTATAAAGACTCGATGAGAAAATACACAAGTTGTATAATAACCATAAGAAAACTAGTTGAAACTATATTCTAGACCTGTATGAATGTGTCTATTCTTCGAGGTGCATGCGCCTGATAAATTTTATGCAAATTAAAATATTTGTTCGCTATGGTGATCTCTGCAGTTTTGTTTGTAAACACAATTGGAAACACTGTTGTTCGTTGGAAATGGTATGGATAATAAAGAAATTATT
>JAUTCZ010052054.1:0-19471 GCA_032273805.1 Melanodrymia brightae | reverse complement strand
TTATGAACAAATTTTTTGTGGACGGCTCGACCAATCAGATTGCAGTAAACACTATAACGGAAAAATAATTAATTTATATATGCATGTTTTATTATAATTTATGTACATGTAATGTGCCAGGGAGATCAACCCTGAGTAATAAACTGAATTGAACTTGAATGTTAAAGTTATTAGGATTACGTATGTTATCATAATAATGTTTATGTCAAACATGAGAGGGTGTATTCCAGTGTTTTACACATGTCAAACTTGTTTTTATTGTGTCAAGCAGTCATATAATTCATATTAGGACCATGTATGTTGTCGTATAATTCATAACACATCAAAAATGTTTGTAAGTATGTGGTCTTCATATGTTTCATACTTTTCAAGCAAATTTAGAGATTATTGTACAAGGGTGTCATACTGATTTTATGAAACAGTTGTCAGTATTCCTGTGTAAGAGCTAATCCTATACAAAATCATCACACCAGTCTTGTAAAATAAGTATGGAACACATGCGAGTGTATTTATTTATTATCCTAACTTTTATCTGTGAAACCATAAAAAGTATAAAGCAATAATTTGGTCTTGTTATTTTTCTGAATGATAAAGTTTTTCTGAAATTATGTTTTTTTTTATCACTGACCGTAAGGGATATCATCTCAGAGCAGAGAATAGCATAGATAACAATCAAATTATGTGTTATTTGATTGTTTTATAGGACATGGGATGTCTGCTTTATCCTGTTTGTGGGAAAGTGCACATAAAAGATTCCTTACTGTTATTCGATGAAGAGTAGCCTATGTGGCAGTAGCAGGTTTCCTCTATGACCAAGTATCGATATAACCATGCATTTGAAATCCAATAACAGCTGATTAATAATCAATGTGTTCCAGTGGTGTCATTAAACAAACTTTATTTTTGTTTTGTACCTGCAGATCTATTTTGTTCTTTGTCAACTGATAGTTAACAAAATGTCGTTTCCATTTCAGAACCTGAAGAACTGGGACTCGGACAAGTCTGAGGACGGATCATCTGACAGCGGGGAAGAGGACAGTGATGTGCCCGAGGTGGAAACAAAAGAAAAGAAAACTCCAAAAAAGTTACCAGTATTACCACAAAAGACTCCAGATCCTTTGCTGCCAGAAGACTATGAATTTGATGTAAGTTCGCGAGGAAGGCTACGGAAAAGAAGAGTTATTCCAAATAACACGGAAGATCAGTTTTGTAAAAAGAAAAGACAGATGAAAGTATCTGAGGAATCTGTGTTGCCGACCAATGTACCAAATATATTGGTAAAAGAGCAAAAGCAAACTCTGTCTGTTGACAATACTTTGCAGTCAAGTGGGTTGAACAGCAGTAGCACAGGACATGTGTTTGCTCCAGATTTGGCCTCGGCAAGTCAACTGTTACAGATGTCTTTGATCAACCCTGCCACAGGAAAATCATTTTTTCCTTCATCTGCGATTAAAGAGCAACGGTTTCAAAGTTTGGGAAACACTTCGGTCACTCAGTCTTCTCATCCTGTTATTCAAAGCCTTTTGTCGATCAGAACACCGACATCAACTGTGACTGAGGGTGTGACTTTTAGAAAAATTCAGGTTAAAGGTCAAAATCATCCTGTTACTGAATCTGTTATTCAAATGTCTGAACCTGGAGGCACATATAACCCTTTGGATGCCCCAATACACATTGTGGCCAAACCATCTACATCATCACAGAAAACATTGCAACTTGGTGCACTGCCACCTGGTGTACTTCAGCAGTTATTAAAGAATAAAGCTATGAGAATTCAAACTGCAGGTGGTGCAACAACAATCTTGCTGACAGCACCCGTGAGACAACTTACCCCACCTGTTCAACCAGACTTTCAACAACACACCTCAGAAACAATATCTGTAGTACAGAATGAATGCCAGCCTTTGTTAACTCAGTCTAGCCAAGCCATACTAAATCTGTGTGCAACTGACCAGAATTTAACTACAACAATAGATGCTGGACAGGATCAAACGGTTGCATCAACTAAAACCACATTTCCAACCAACGTGCCTATGCCTAACTGTAGTGGATCTTCATCTTCTAACAATTTAGGAATTCTTTCTACAAACTTGCCAATGCTGTCACCAAGCAAGCAGAGATATGCAAATAATATTACAGTGAAAGAATTGCTTGAAACGCGGGTAGGACATGGACGATTTCAGTGTGATGTTTTCACACCTCCAGTTCTAACACAGGCCAAATCTATTGATACTATTGTTTGTGATGGTCTTCAGAATTCTGATCAAGACACATCTCTAAGTATTCAAGATCAAACAACAACTTTTTCCTCTGTTACAGATAATTTGCAACAGTCTGCAATTGACAAAGCAATCAAATCTGTTATGACATCAGTGAGCACATCTCTGCCAACAGTTAACATCAAAATACCATCACCAGTCACAATGCCATCAATCAACATTCGGAAAAATGTCACTAAAACAATCCAAGCCATGAAGAGTCCCATTGCAGTGACACCCAAGTTAGAATCTATGATCTCATCTGCACCTACAGGCACTGTTGTTAATGCTCCTTTGTCGGGACAGACTGTCTTTTCAACGGCACCTGGGCTAGGATCACAGACTTCGTTTCTTGTTCAGGGAGCAGCTGCTGGAACAGCAGCATCTCAGAAAGGTCTTATTCTCAAAGGTTCTCCACAAACTGTAATCACCCCACAGGGTGTGGTTCAGGGTTATCTCACACCACAAGGACTCATTATCCCAACTAGCCAAACACAAGTTTCATCTGGACCAAAGATAACATCTGTGAAACCAGTACAATTTCCAATATCACCAGAAAAAGTAAATACTTCGTTATCACCAGCTGTTTCACATACTGTGCCAACAGGATTTGTTATTCAATCATTAGGATACAAACCTGGTGTTGCAGCACCAACTACATCAAACCAGACTAAAACTTCTGACATGCTCGTTTCTTCATTGCCATCACCATTGGCTTCACCTGCCATAATGCAGTCACTTTCAGCAGCTCTGAAATTAAAGTCACAGTCTCACACAAATAAAAATATAACACCAACTAAATCTGAGCTGAGCACAGTCATGTTACCCGGTGTGAAAAGATTTTCTTTGACCAATGCTAATCTAGCGCAAGGCCAGAAAGCTGGTACGAGTGTCCAAGCAGGCAATGTGACTGCTGTTTTGACAGGCCTACCATCCAAGACATCTCCACCAACTCCAGCAGCTGAACTCATGAAGCAGATTGTTGCTGGTCAGCAAGGTCAGGTAGCAAACATTCTACTAGGATCTACTCCAGACAAGCAAGGCATGGTTTCACCAGATTCTAGACAACTAGGAATAAAACGTGACAAAACTGAACCGCCATCAATGATTTCAGCTGTCCTTGTTAACCACCCTGATTTTACGGGAGCTATACAGAAAAAGATTGTGTTGCCATTACAGAACATTAGACCCAGCCTTGTGCAAGGTGCCGTTATTGGGTCCACTTCTTCCATAACACCATCTCCTCAAGCACAAAATATGCTAAATTCAGCAGTAAAACAGCTTTTCTCTGTTGAGACGCGTCCCCAAATGTCTGTTTCAGGAAAAGTTGTTTCATCACCGGTAAAAGTTTCCATTCCTTGCTCGGCTACTAATCTTCAAGGTAATAAAATTTTACTTCCATCTGGTCAGCAGATTCAGCAACTGCCAACTCAAAAACCAGTCTTATTGGCTGCTCAGAACTTGCAAATTGCTCCAGCTCAGCAAAATCAACACAAGCCTGGTATTGTTTCAAAAGGTCAGGTTATTTTGCCACAAAAAGATGGAATTGGTCAACCAACCAGACTGGTTCTCAATCATCAGCTTGTGACAGGTCAGTTGCCACCGGCAAATGTGGCAGTCCCACAAAGTCCTGTACAAAAAATAATATACAATCTACCCCAGAATATTATGCTACAACAACCAAGTCCTCTTAATGCTGTTGGTGTATCACCAAGTCCATCCCTACCAAATGCAAGTGTTAGGTTTTTGTTCCCCACATTTTCATCTTTACCTGCTACTGTGAATCAAAACATTCAACCTGTGTTTACTGGTACATCCAAACCACAGATCACGTCTTTAACTAGTGGTATTATGGTAGCAAGCAAACCACCTGATGTTAAAGTAAACCACCCTACTTTGGCAACTGCTCTCCTTCAAACAAATAAACAATTGAATACTGGCATTTTGCCTGGCAAATCTTCAGTTCATGCAGTAACATTTTCACAACCAGTTAAAGCTGAAAGTACCACAATACAACCAGGGGTAGCCAGAAGTATTGCATTTCCTGTATTGTCATCAAGATCTGGTCTTCAGTTATCTAATAACGTTGACATTCCATCCTTTAAATTATCTGATCAACCAGCATGTAACCATAATGGTCAACGAATGGAGGACATGTGTCCAAAAGGCTCTATACTTGCTAGTCCGCTTGAAAATTTACCAATAACTAGTTGTGCACCTACAGCATCTGATGCACATCATATGCAATTACAAGCTGTTTTTTCTGGCAACCAGACTAAAAACAAAGAAAAAACTGTTCCAAAACCAGGTACACATGTTGCGAACATACCAGTCTCGTCCTTAGCACCAAATCTTCCAAATACAGACTCTGCATCAACCAAACAGCATAAGCTTATGTTGTATAACATTGGAGGCCAGCTCATGACTGCCCAAGGTGTTCCTGTTACCGTGCATCAAGGCATCCTTAAAGTCTTGCCTCAAGCAACCATTCAGGTGGGCAGCCAGGTTCTCACAGTGCGCGCTCCATCAACATCTTTGGTTCAGAGTGTATCACCTGTTAAAAGTGTTACCAGTTCCCCAGGTATGCAGATGCCAACACCAAGCCACTTGAGTATTGATGGTTTCTCTGGAAATGTTCCTGTTCAGAAGGAGGAAACCTCTATTAAAGGCAAAAAACAGCAGACTGAAAACCTACACCATGTAAAAGTTGACCAGAGTCTGGAAAGTGGTCAACATAAACTTTATTCTAATCCATCCGAGTCTGGTAAGATTTCAAATTTAGAAAGCAAGTCAGTGTGTTCAGATTCTGCCATTGGAACTGGGTCCGGTGTGCAAAGTCATCCACAAAACGTGATAAAACTAGCAAACACTCCCTGTGGAGACAGTAATCAAGCATTTTCCTTTCCTCCTTATCAGGTGGTTGTTGCTGCTGGGCAGAAACAAATAACGGTGCCTTCAGATTCTAAGTACTTCCTTAGTACAGTTGATAGGAATAAGATTCTTTATCAGCAAGCGGCATCAGTAGTCGCACAAACACTGCAGGAGTCTCCCACTAAAATAACTGCTAGCAGTGCTACAGTTCATCGCAAAATGGTTGTGGCAGATTCCGGTGGTGCATCTCTTCAGCTGGTGCCATCAAGCAGAATAGTATCTCTGGATGCTAATCCATTGGTTATCAACAACATCTCGGAGAACAATGTATTATGTCTGAATTCACAACAGAACCCAGCTCCAAACACACCAACAAAAAGTCGAGAAGAAGCTGCATTGAACTTACTTAGTTTAGCCGCTCTGGGTGCCAGCAAAACTAAATTTTGATAATTGTGAAACAATGACCTTGTTACCTACCAGAATCATGTGAAGTGTCACATAGCAGTATTCATGCCAACATTGTGTGCGCAACATAGATGGGCATGAATTGAACACATATGGGATGTTTTACAGTAATGAATAATTTTTGTTTAAATTCCATTATATTTATATGTATAATTATAACCAATCACGAAGCAGATCTCGAAATCAATGTTGCGAATTAACTTTCACATATTCAAGGTACACCAGTCAATGGTAATCTAGATTATGTTAATGAAAATGTCACATATCTTATGACATAATTGCTCAGTACTTATTAGTTATATTCTATTGGACAAAATATCCTTCTAGACTAACTTTATTACCGCCACCTCCCAACACAAAAAAACATTTTTGAAAACACTAATCATCCTATGGTATAGGTTGCATATATTTAAATTGCGTTACTGGTCAGATTCATGTTTGGCATACAGTAGGTTTGTAGGTTTGACAAAAGGACATTGACAACACTACAAAAGAAAGATGTCGGTTTCCAAGCAAGACGTGTGTAAATTTCACTATATCCATCACAGGATAAACCGTCAATAATATGTATGGCTCTTACCGTACTGCCAAACATGCAACACTTGTTTGACATTCCAAGCAGTTTATAGTGTGATGTCTACTAATTTCATGTCTACAAATGAGCAATTTGTCAATGATATTGTGGATCATGTTTCCGTTTATCACGCTAGTCCTAGTATTATTGGTACAATATCAGGAGTATGATGAGATCCATTCTTGTGAATGGTGTTGCAGACCATCTCATAATTGTGATGTGATCTGGCATTATCATGAGAGTTCTCTACCAACTATATAATAAATATATAGTATAGAAAAATATATTTAAAAATGAAAAAATATTGTATCTAGTGTGTGTTCTACGAACTCAAATTCTTTAACAATATGGAAGCACCAGCAATGTGTGGATCATATCTCTAACGGTGTCTATCAACAGACACTGGTACAATAAACCAGCCCACAATATAACACTGCTGTCGGACAGCAAATTGTACACCGTTTTTAACTCTTATCTGTGCTACGTGTGAAACCTGGATTTGTTTGTAGACAACATTTGAGCAATACTGGAAGTTCATTGGCTATGTCCAAACGTTCTAAACATGTTTGGATTTTGCTCGCTCATAAGCAGTTTAGGGACTTATCACTGGTATTGATGCCTGTTAACAGTCTGGGTTCCTTGTAAGAAAATTGTATGTGAGGACAGATATGGCAGGGTGCAAGTCTTTATACACTGAAAGTTGTATTAAAATAGCTTGTGTATCAGGAAGGGATTGATATGTTCCATGAGAATCTTCTCAGATTGATACCCATTTAACCAGTACATGGGTCTGTCAATTTTCTTACGAGTTTCTAATAATGTGCATGTGCTTCATTGTGCATTTTGCAATACTGTACATTTGCAGACCGCTGAGTAAATAGTGCAGTCCTTTTGACTGTAAAACCACCCATATGTGTTTAAATACATTTCATTATTAATTTGATGTATTCGACATATAGACAAGTGTGAAAATATGCAAACCTTTAAATCATTATGATAGAATGTTACAAATAGGACATTCTTCATTAAATTAATGTAACTTATGTTTGTCAATAATTAAAATATTTATTAATGCAAAGTCTGCACAAGGTTTGTAGTTCTATTTATTTTCTTTGTAAATAAAAAGTTTCTGGGATGATTCAAGTGGTTAACTTGTTCAGAGCCTACCACTGTCGTACATATTGATGCTCGTTATTTATTGACAAGTAGTGACCTTATAATGTGTAATGCAATGCGGTTAGTAGCTCGACATAAAAAAAGGGCTAGAGATTTAGAATATGCAAAAAAATGTTTTAGGTACGGTAGTTACTACCTAGCTTTTTTTCCCTGAGGGGTGGGAAATGCGAAACGCCCAATTGACTTGGCTCACGCATGTATGTGGCGTGACAATTTATTTTGGTAACTTGATAAAGTAATAAATTAACATTTTAAATCCAAACACTGAAGTAGATGTCAAGTGTTAATTGTACTGGTCACGAAATTAAATAAGGAATATCATTCTAATTGTTGTGAGCGCTTACATAGTAACAAATAAAATAATATGAAGGTCTTTTACTTCACAGTTTATATAGCAGTCGTAATATTCATGAATGTTTTTTTTTTTTTAAATGTAATGACAAGCTACGTATTGTTGTGTAAAGACATTCAATCCTGTCGTAATGTGACAAGTGAAAGACAATACAAGCAGAAATATTGAATCATAACAAATTTGCAAACATATTTTGTAAGAAATTTATTTTTAAAAACAAAACACTGTTTAAGATTTCATATATACCTGTAAAAGGGCACATACAAATGGTCAAACTTTTGAAAAAAACCACTGAATGGATGTAAACAAAACTAAGTTACTATATATCTTCTAGAATTCAATTAGACAATAACCAATATTTGAAAGTGATACATTTACATGAAACTAATATGATAAGAACAATGTACATGTACATGTACTAAATAATAGTGAAAAGCCAATGAAACATGAAATGTACCTAGTTATGGCAAAATCGTTCATTTATTATATCCCGTATCAACTAAGTCGGGGATAGTGTTTTCCTAGACCAACCGTATTTCCAGAGCATATTTAGGACACTCATGTATGGTTATCATACTATGTATATGAATACACATAGGGAAAGCAGTGTGGTTCACACACCAAAAGTAGGCAAACATGACATATCTTGAACTTTGACCTCCATAGAAGAAATCTAAATTTCCAGAACTTATTTCGTACACTAATTGATATAGGGTCATCAAACATGTAGGGAAGGCAGTGTGTCCCACCAAAACCGATCAAACCCCATAAAAGAAATTTGGATTTCCAAATCACAGGGCTTCTAGAGTACTAGCCTGTTTAGTGAATTATGGACTTACAAAAAACGTTTATTCACCAATTACCTTTTGCATAGATTTAAGAGGGGTCCGGGAATAATGTTTAATTAATCTACCAAGTTACACACGGTTACTTTATTGAGGTTTTAAAAATATGATTGTCTAAAATATAGGCTAGTGTAGTTTGAAAACCACTAGCCCATGGACTAGTGGATTATTATAAAATTCTAGAATAGCTGAATGCATATCTTCTACGCGATTTTAGCATATCTTCTACACTATTTTAGCATATCTTCTAAATTATTTCATTTAGGGTCATCAACTCTAAACAGCGGTTTCCGCGAAGCCTCTGCTTCGAGTACATCTGGTTATGTTAAGTAGTACCGTACAAAAACATTCGAAGTGAATATACAACTTCAAAATATGGCATATGAGATGAACAATAAACCTAAGTTCAGATTAGGCACTAATCAATAATTGAAAACAATAGTTCTAAATACACGTTACATTGTATGTACAAAGATAAGCATTTTAACATACCCATACATGTTTTTATAAATATTACTAAAGACTACTGCAATGACACATTCTGAGGTTCTCCATTGAAGGTTCAAGCTCCACCCATACCAAAAGGGCACAGTCCAGTATTGACGGACTAAAGACAGAATTTAAAAGCAGCACCCAATAAAACTTTCAAAGTTATATTTAGCTTTGTTTTTTTTTAAATTGTAATATGTATTTTTAAAAACTACCGAACGTCATTAATTTTGCACGTATCTGTAATATGGCTTTCTATTTACTGTAGATACAACAGTGAATGATTTCAATAAGTAATGTAAAGAATTGAGTATCACACTATATTCAGAATATGAACATTTTATTTTAATTGGTGAAGTAAAACAATAAGATTAATTAGTATCACCTATGGTGGAATTGTACAGACATCTAGACAAACTCGGTCTATTTTTCACGGTTTTATCTTTTAAGGAGAATAATCATCAAAAGAAAATATAGAGCTACGTTGGGTAAATAAGTGACACTTGTGTATAGAATGGGATCAATGGATACTACTAATTATTACTACCTTAATTGGAGTGCATGGTAAGATGCTGTGGTGTTACTCTTGCATTTTGTGATTTGTTCTGGAATCTACACAACTGTAGTACACTTGTGTCCCTTGATACAAATCAAATATCATATAATACCAGTGTTCTGTTGGAAATGTTGACTGATCTGCAACCAATTACAACATTTCGCTAGACCAAATGATCATGGCAGTTATCCGGTTACATGCAATTAACACAATAAAAACATTTCAGGTCTGAACTATCACGAGACATTTTGTCCGCAGTGGCAACTGGAACACCAGGGTATAACTTAATGCAGAATATGTTGGCGACTACTGTTAACAACACGTAACCCATTTTGGTGGCTAGATTAGTACCTGACTAATACAAGCCAACAATATTCCGGTCTATGACACACGTCTTAAAATGGAAATATGTCTTGTTATAGCCAGTTTCTACCTCAACCTGCACTGCACAAATTCTTTGCTGGCTTACTACACAGTACAGTATATGATCAAAGGTGTAAAACGAAGTCACAGAACATCTATGAAGCTAGCATGAGACAAATAAGTTGCCTTGAGACAACATAAGATAAGATAACCCAAGTAGAGAACAAGCCAAATAAGTTTGTATGGTACATGTAGATATAAATATATAATTCTAAGTACATGTATTAATGCAAAAACAGTAAATGTTCTAATCCACACCATGCTGAATGGTTATTAAATGCAAGGAACAAATAAAAACAATTTGAAACGAATAAGTATTGAGATCTAAAATTACTTCTAAAACAAAATGCAAAAGAAATAGAATGGCATCATCAAGTGTTTAAAAATCCCACTAATATGCATAAAAATGAAACACGGTCATAATTATAAAAAATAAAGTCAATTTTTAATGCAAATATAAGGAAGTAATTTAACACCCAGTGGAACTCTGAAATCTACAATGTATAATAATTAAAACTACGTACAGCATGTTTGTTTGGGTTTTGCAAGAAAAAGGTATGAATGGGTAGAAGGCACTGTATCAATCGCACTACTTTTATTTTGCATGGAGTCGACTTCAAATTGAGTGGCGTGCCGTAAGCGACATTATTGCAAAAGTATCATTTCTATGCAGTAGAATTTCTGTCCTTTAAAAACAAAATCTTGGTATGGTTAAAATCCTGTTCATTTCCCATTTAGCAACTTCATGTTGTGCACTGCATGTCAGCAATACATAAAAAAATATATACCGGTCTGGTATGTTTTCTACCCAATTGATAATTCAGCGACGGTCATGAATTGGGATCCATGTTCACGCAGCCAATTCGAAATGAAATTGTTTTAATGCTGACAATTTTGCAAGAGGTCAAAAAAAGAATGCAATGTCAATTTGTTACCACTGTTAATTGTTGAAGATCATGGCAGTATATTCAGTCTTTGATGGGGTTGTTTATTACTGGCCATTCATTGCGCATGTTTTCGAACTTGTCCCTCATATTAGGTGTGGCATCAGATGTCTGGCTTGACGAAGTTGTGGAAACTTCAGCAGGATGTGTTCTATCGTCTCGTCTTCTTCATTACAATGCGTATATGGTGTATCCTCGGCAAGTTTTATTATATTATGATGGAAATAGTGCTGGCATGGAAAATTATGTAGTTTTAGCCTTGGCAGTTGCACCCGTTTTTTCTGGTTATGTTTCTATACCAGCTTTGGTGACATAATGGCTTTTATAATTTTAGCAAAATACAAAAGATACAACAATGAAAATATACTTCTTACTAATATTGAATGAAATCGATTTTAAAGTAAAAACAAACTGTCGCAACAAACATCAGTGGTATAGGAAGGTGACAAAAAGTTGGGGGCACCGGTGTGAGATAAAACATTAGATGTCCCCCCACCCATTTCCTAAACCACTGAACATTAAAAATTACACATTGTGATCAATGTAGCCGAGATTCAAAATATTACAAATATATAATATTGACTGTTACTATTAACTAGTACTATAAATAACTAGTTGACATACACATGGAAGGTAATAAAACATCTTAAGACAGAACTTACATATAATATCAATCGAAACATCTATTTTTTATTTATCACAAATTGGATATTTTTTCAACTGAAATGCAACAAAGTATTTAAAATGGAAGGTCTCCAGTTGCAGCTTTAACAGTTCAATATTATGGCATCTCAACAAATATTTCACATTCTAATTCATGCTGCATATATAAAGCAATTTCATTGGCTCTTGTATAAAATATTGACATAAAACCTTAATGAACTGTCAGAAATTTGGGGGATTCATCTCCAAGGATAGGTTTACACATTCATACTGCCACAGCAAAATCAAACAAAGAGAGAAAAATAGGCCAAATTATGCAGTTGGATCGTCCCGTAATGCTGATGTGAGAATGAAGTAAGTGACTTTCTAGTAAATGCATTTTGAAAAGTTTTATTCCATCAAAAATTCAAGATGTGGAAAAAAAGATGTATAGTTACACCAGTCCTGTCAAGATCGATTTACTGACCTCAGTGTGACATTAAGCCGTCCTGATGTAGTCGCCAAGTTCGATTTGAACATTGTGAAATGCCAAAATACCATTGACAGGATTGTTGTACTATTGTGGTCACATAACGATTGCGCGAGCTACTGCGGAATAAACAAACCTCACAAACATACAAGCATTGACAATATATACACACGTTTAATATATACACACGTTTAAGTTGTGTAGTGTCCGAGACATGAATGATCATAGACAGCAATAACTGTTCACTATAGAAATAATTACAATGAGCAAAAACCAGTAAAACAATAAAAACATAAAAGAACTGAGTAATAAATAAAGACTTTTAAAATAATTATCACATATTCATGATATTGCACAGAATGAGATTCATCCACAACACAAATCAGACGGGTAATCTGTAATCTAGTACCTGTTGCATGGTAATCAAAGGATTTTATTATTGTTCAGTTTACATTAAACCAACCTACTTGTTATGGAAATTAATAGGATAATGATAACCTGATTCAAGGCAATAGCTGGCTAATATTCTTGTTTATTAGTGTTTTGGTAATGTGATATATTTAAAAACAAGTCCTAGTTACACAAACTAATATTTTCGTTACCAGACAAAATGCATACATAATTATTATATAAGTTGAGGTTAAACATACTAATTAAAAGTATTAGTTGCAAACAATGAAACAGACATTATAATGGTATGTTTCCATTGAAAAACACACATGAGATTAATAATTCCACAGATTTGGAACGATGATGTTACTGAATGTAGACTTGACAGAATCAGTCTTGGCTAGGTGAAGGAAGTTTTCTCTGTCTGACATTGGTGTTCTCGTCTTCATCTGCAACCTTTTCCTCCAGTAGCACATCTTGTTCATTCTTCATACTGTCATCTGCAGTACAGTATACACATCAGTAAATAATGCCCTTGGCATCATAGTAATAAAACAAAGAGAATTGTTCACTAGCCATATCCAAAAATCAATAGGCCAGAACTAAGGGCTAGAGGATATGGTGAATCGAGTACATGTAACAGCTGTACTATACATAATACAAATCTACCAGGCTTGTAGAATATGGTAGCTCAATGCCAAACTATAGTGATATTTACAATTAGACTATGAAATTTTGACTGCCTGCCAGATGTCTAGTGGAAAATATAAACCTGTTCAGCTGTTCCAGTTATTGAATTACAGATAATTTATCAGCTGTCATTTGTGATCACTGATGTAACCTTTGAACACCATTGAAATGAAAACATAAAAATGTATGTATTATTTATTGAACAGTTTAATACTAATAATAGAGCTGTTTTATGCCAATTCCTACAACAATAATAAAGCCGGAGTTACACAATTCTAGAACTGCTGAATTCTAGTGCTGTTAGAAATATAAGATGTCCAGTGATTGCAAAACTCCTTAAGATGTAATAAAATATACTGTGATATACAGAAGTACTTCAAGAACGATCATATGATCTGTGTGCACCTAAGTTTAAGTTGACAATTTAGATATGTTAATTACTGTCAACTGGGGAAAAAGTGCATGTGTATAAACTTCACGAAAAGCCTCATCTTGTTAAATTTATATGCATACAATATTTTAATATCCGGTTAGAGTGTGCTTGTTACAGTATGACTTTCACGAAATTTAAACGTCGTGAACATGCACTAAGGTGCGCATTCGCGAAATAAAATCATGTTGCAATATTAATCTGATTTATAGCACTTACCTTCATTTTCACTGGTGGTTTTTAGTTCTGCTATCTGCCGCTTGTGAATTTCTTCGGGTATGATAGTTTCTGGACTTGTGGCTGCTTCAGAAACACTTTCCACTTCAGCTTCAAGACTGGTGCTAACTTCAGAACCACTCTCCACGACAGTTTTTGGACTAATGTTCACTTTGCTGGTATTCTCCTTCTCAGAATTGTTTTTGAGTTCTGTAGCATTCTTAACAATTTCATAACTTTCCATATCTGGACTGGAATCAGACGACGCTTTCATTGAATGCTGAAACAAGCGAGAAACCAAAATCTATTTTTTAAATTCACAAATATTTGTTTAAAATGCTAATTCAAATGCTTCACAAAATGTCAACAAATAAAAAAAAGACAAACAGAGGTCTATTTTTTAAATGGACTTTTATAAACTCTCCAAATAAGTTAATGATTCTGCAATGATAAATAGTTCTAAATTAAATATATTCCGTTGTTCTCATTGTTTTTATTGTACCATTTACTTGTGGAATTGCAAAATTACAAAAATAAAAGAATCAACAAAATTTTCATGGCTGTGACATCTATCTTGTTAATTACCACTCATCTTATATTTATTTATAGTTTGTTACTGCCCAACGGATGACCATTTCAACTACAACAACAATATTAATTATTTTTAATTTACCCAATATCCTTCAGAAAGTACGTACAAAATAAATTTTAAGGATATTAAATTCTTTAAATAATAGTTAAAATACAATTCAAGCACAAAAACGTTATGGTCTCTTTACAAATCAATATACATTTTCCCATTTTAATCAATAACGGATACCTACATTATCTTTGGCATCAGTTTTTTTGTCCTCTTTTTCAGTTTCATCAGGAATATTGTCAGCAGCAACATTATCAACTTTAGTACCAACATGTTCCATTGCAAACAGAATTTTTGACATTTGGGCCTCGGTTTCTTCTAGTCGACTCTGTAGTTCTCTCATTTCATTTGCAGCTTTTCAAAAATAAAAAAATATAGTATAAGAAACTGAAAAAGAAATCTTTCGAACCTGATAACATTCAATAATACATTCACAAATTCATGACTGGGGTCGAAATAAGAAAATTTTGAATTTTAAAAATTACTATTCCATCTGCAAATTTACTATTTAGAAGGAATAGTCACAGAGATTTCACTATTCCATAACGGAATAATGAAAAAATTATTTTACTATTCCATTTCGAAAATAGCTATTTTTGGGATAACGGATATGGGGAGAGTAATAGAATTACTTTCGCAAATCAATTATTATTTGCACAAAATGAATAGATGTAGGACATTTTGAAAGTCATATTAGAAATGTACAACTGCAAAACTGACGTGGGATTCCTGATGTGAATGAGAGCAGAAAAATTTAAAACCCAATGATGGTTAACATGAGCTTTTAGAAAATAAATTGAGGTTTTGGTGCAAAAGCAAGCCAATAATAAATGAAGATATTTCAAACACAATGATGTGAAACATGACTTATCCTTAAAACAAAAATCATAAATATGCACTTGTCATCTTACTTATATTTTGGTCATCAGCTCGCACCAACAAGTCTTCCAGTTCTTGTTGCTTCTGTTTACTTTGAATTAATCTATGAATGCTCTCAGGATTCGAAAAGTCATCCCCATATGTGAACTTGCCATCTCGATTTTCATACAAATTTTCACCTCGACCTGACCTGGAACCATGCTGACCCTTGTCCTGACTTTGTTCTTTCTCTTTCTTGTTGAACACCTGAACAGATAGTTGTACAGGAACAAGTAGAATGAATTATTGCTATCACTTGAATGTTATGATGTGCCAAGAATACAGTTTAGCTTTCTTTTGAAAATTATATTTATAGAATTATAATTCTGTTAAATTTACAAGCTTCAGTTTTGGTCTATTATCAAATTTATTTGACTTGTACTTATATTAGTCGACATGAATTACATATTATGTATACTACATAAGTAAATTTATAAATTAAGGCCATCAAAGACACTACATAAAGTATGGCCTGTAATGTAAGGTTGTTATAAAATGTCCTTTAAAATCTGAAAACTTTCCTGTACATATTAAACGCCATCTTGCGATGGACTGAACATTAAACAATACCTTGACAAGAGTGTACACCAGGTACAGTACAATTCCCACTGCATACATTGGCAGAACAATTCCCATCATTCCCCTTCCACTGCCATGCTGAACTTGTTGTCGATTCATATCAGCTGCTGCTCGCATCCCGGGATGGGGACCGGACTACAGTAATAGACAAATCATCATTATTTATCAATATACTGAGAACAAAGTATACATGTATGCATGCTGTCATAGTATTTCCAGTCAATACGATAGTAACAAAATAAAACTATTTCATTCCGCAAACAGTATTAACTTGGGAGACTAGTGTTCAACTGAACATGTAAACAATCTAATGCGAATGTTGACGTATGTATGATTTACCATTTTTCAACACCATAAACTCCAGAACACAATATTATTAGAATAACAGTGAAACTTGGGAATTACAGTTAGTTGTCCGACAATTATAATAGACAAATAATAATAATTATATGCATGGCAAATGGAACAAAAATTGACATATTCTCTTATACTTTTCTTTGTAGTATATAGTATAATATAAGAGGATGTTTTTGTTTTACGTGCAGAATTGAAATCATATCTTCAGTTTATACAGGTCTGAGAGATAACACATAAAATTGCTTCTCCAAAATATTTGTTTCAAAACATGTATTGTGTGAAAATGGAATTTCACACAATATGAATGTATGTGTTGATATTTTCTATAGTATTCATTATACATGAGATAAATACTCATTACACTTTTAAAACAATAGAAAATATTTTGCGTGAGCCTTGATTTACTATGGTCCTACCCTTATATGACGCATTACATTATCTGGAACTTGTTGATTGGCTTGTTCTGGCTTCTTGTCCATTGCTTTAGAATATCCAGGTGGGTAGTCACCTGTAAATACAATAAGTAAATCTGTAAACTTTGCAAAATACAAATAGAAAATATTTATTAGCCAACCTATATTGGATGGTTACCGTGTACAGTACCTCAACATCAAATATGAGAACAGGTCTGACGCAAGTTATTCAATAAAGTTTTACTACATGTCAATTTGAACACAGTATATTTGCATGGGCCTATAGTAACATGGGCTTCACTTGCTGCCTAAATATCTGTCTTCTGTTATATCTCGCAAGTTCTAATGCTTAAAATCGATCTATGATCATTGATGATGTGGTTTGAAATAACAACTCATTCAACTATTTTGATAACGTGTTGGCAACATATGGATTGTCACTTATTTATGCATAGTACGATATGCAATGCATTTAGGAAACTGTTTAGTCAATGACATGCTGTGTCATATAGTCTGATAGGCTCCCATGGCAAACGAGCACTGCGAATAAAGTTCTTAAAATTTAGTTTGTTACCTTATTTTGTTCTCAGCTTAATCGATGTTGATAAATAAGCTTTGGCTGTCTCACACATTCATAAAAATAACATTGCACAAGACTTCCAAATCACACTCCTTTTGTATGCTTTGATACAACACAATTCTTTACGGCTGCACAGTCATAAATCACACACCATCTAAACTGACCCTACACTGGTTTCATTGTGAAATACTCAGTCTCTCAAGAGGGTAGTTCATCAACGGTAAACGTAGATGTTCGATGTCGTGTTATGCATCTACGTTTATCCGGAAAAGGCCAGCTTGTGACGTATATGTTTTTTGGCACCCGACTTGTCAACCTATTTCGTCACGTAGCATAAAAATATTAATTATATGAACAAACCTGAAGTCCGACTTTATAACTAAGATGATATTGATTAAGTACAGACTATTTGTTTTACCTAGTTCACTTTTGTTCATTGATTACAACCTTAGAAACATTGACTTGCATTAAAATTATCACACATGTTGATACTTTCCAAAACAAGTCTGCGGTGCTAAATCAAATATTACCAGTCTACGTTGCTAAATGGAAATAAAGTGAAAACGTGATTGTATAAATTATTCGTACCAATGTAGGCTATATAGATAAAACAATTTTAAAAACAGTTTGTTTTAGTTTATCTCAAACGTGTGTAAAAAAACATCGTCCAGCAGCGACATTTGAACAGTGCCGCTCGGTAGATGGATGATTGGTATAACAAATCCAACCGAAAGAAGTGAAACAGGTACTTTTAAAACAATTTTATATGCGAAACAGTGGTCTTAAATGACTGCACACGTCTACTGTTGGTGGACTATCAAGAGGGTTGCAGACAGTTTCGAAAAGGAACCTAACAATTCAGAATGGTAATGATTATTGCATTCATTTCGTCACCATTAGATGGGGAACATTCAGATCTCTTTCTGCAAAATATGTTGACTTCTTATGCTAACATACAGTGTCGCAGATCAGATATATAAATAATAAACATAAAGTTGGTTGTTTAACGACACCACTGAAGAACATTGATTTATTAATAAGCGGTTATTGGATGTCAACTACATGTCGACACATGGTCTCACAAAAAACCTGCTGAAATCCTGAAAAACGAAATCAGAAATCAGAAAAATTTACAAAATCATGAAAATGTCAAACAATCACTCAAAATCAAATTTATGATTTGAGCATTCTCTGCTACCTTGTTTTGCTTCAGCTTTCTGTTCGTCATATCCCAGTAAACGATTAAACATGGGAAGTAAAAATTTGGGATATAAGACTGCAAAGCAACCAACAATAATTGCAAAGGTTGCAAACGTTTTGATCGACATGATGATGTGACTTATAATCGATGATGTCTGCTAAGGAATCCAATTCTCGTTCATTGATCACATGATCATTTGTAAACAAAACATTAATACATTATAATCAGTCCAAATTTTATTTAGAATAGTAATCAATTTGATATGAGTTAAATAAATCTAACTAAATGATATATGAACCTATAATACATTCATTTTACATAATAAAAGAATTACCGGTAAACGAGAAAATCCGAGATCTAAGATGGCGCTCTCCTTGAAAGAACTTGCTTCACTGCTGAGGTTAATTTTTAATATGTTCAAAGGAACGACCATTCGAGAAATATATTTATAGCGATGACATATCAAAGTAGATTCATTACTTATCTTGTCAATAAGATATTTTCATTTCTTGCTAGTAAATTCGAACAGGATTTACATTATTACGCTTACACTTGACAAGTAGACGGACAGTAGACGTTATCTAAAGAATTGTTACGCTTTAACGTTAAGGGTAGATGCAGACTGGGAGTGGTTGATTATTGTTCAGACTAAATCATGCACGGGCAGTAACACATTTTTATATGGTATAGAACACCAAAAAAAGTTAATGTTTCAAGAGATTGATTTGATGCTTTCGAGACGATTCGTCCACGGTACATTTCGTCCACCAAAAATTCATCCACTGATCAGTACCGGACATTTCGTCCACGGACCTAAATCAATGCTGGACGATTAGTGCACGTCATATCTTTTACCATACATTTCTTCCATGGACGATTCGCAAACAAAACATTCGTCCACTGATCAGTACAGGACATTTCGTCCACGAACCTAAATCAATGCTGGACGATTCGTCCACGTCATATTTTTAA
>JAUTCZ010052043.1:0-10903 GCA_032273805.1 Melanodrymia brightae | reverse complement strand
GCTTTGCAGTGACCAGGAAGAAACACAGTGTTTAATTTATTGTGAAAAGACTAAATTTCCATTTATTAAACTGTATAATTATGTGTATTGATACTTTGGATATGTAACTTTTCAATACATTAACCTTATTCTACGTGTTATTAGTCCTGAGACACATAAAGGCCCTCCCAGACAAAATCCATCAAATTAGCACTGCCAGCTGCATCCTACCATAGGAAACAGACTCAAACAATGTAAAGATCTGCACAACGGTTCAGTACCTCACGCTCGGGGAAGATTTATTATAGTGATTCACACAAACAAACCCGGGCACTGGCCATGATATACTGTTAAAGGCACATTCTCGAAGTTTGAAACGGATGCCACTTTACGTGCTCATCTATTGCTATCTGTAACATGTTTTGGTCGATATATCATTTTTGGGTCGTATGCATAGGCGGCATTTAGGGATTTGTTTTTCATTGGGGTGGGGGGCGATAATATTATGTGTGCCCGAATGTTACAAAGAGACTCAAGTTGGATGTTTACCAACATGCACATATTTAAAGACACAATTCCTACAGTAGTTCTATGACGAAAGCCACCGTGCTTGCTCAGGTAATGCTATTTGTAACATATTTCTGGCTAATGGTGTAATTCTGCATTATTAAAATTAATATTTACTTATTGATTTCAATATTAAAATATGCATATCCAATGCGTGTATAGTAGCTTAATATGGTCCTTTGACTTTTGTCTCGCACGTGACAAATGATTTTAGAAAAATGTACACATTAGGCAACTATAACCATTCGGATGACAAGAAACACATCCAAATTTAATATACCTATACCAAAATGTAAATCAATATTAATTTTAATAATAAAGAGCTAGAAGTATGTTACAAATAGCATTAGCCTCGCAAACACGGTTGATTTCGTCAGAAAACTAGGCCTTTGTGGCTTTAACCATTGGCACTTGTCAAAACACAGTACTCATACTCGACCGAAATGCTTCGAATGATCGATTTTAAACTCCAGCTTACTCAATAAAGCAATGTCGGGTGATAACCTTACAGCAGAGTAGGAAGGAACTCGGTTGTCCGGTTTGCTCAGATTGCCCCCTGGTATTCTAACGTCGTCAAGCAGGTCGACTGCTGCAATGAAAGGCAATCAGATGACTACGGATAACAGTTGAAGTTGAGTCAATAACTGCCAGAATCTGATGCTCCTGTTTTTATGTGCAAGTGATGCACCGGCAATGCAGCGTCGATAACCTGTTTACATAAGGCAGAATAAACCAATTCCGTTCCTGTATGATTCCAAAGGCATATGCACACATAGTGGATTAACTTGCTCTGGCTAAAATTAAACGTCTTGTTCTCAGCAGCTATTAGAAATTATTTTTTAAATCGACTTGGTACGTTAGTTGATAAGATATTGCGAAAACGGAGAAGTAAAACACATTCATTTAAAGGTTGGGCCTTATGTTATAGAGATGTAGGCCTATCGAAGTTTGAAAAAAAGTAAACAGTTCACGGAAAACTTGAAACCGATGCATGTTTATTTCTGTTAAAACGTCGATAAATTTGGAAAAAAAATTACAACATACAAATCAATAATAACAGAACTATGTTTATACATGTATTTCATTTACAATGTTTTTGAACTGTCAACAATACAAAGTTTAACAAATCAAAACAAAATTATGACGTCACCATAAGTTGTAACTTTGAAATCAATAGTTAATGCGAGGATAGATAGAGTTTTCAACATCACTCAATTCCAACATTTAACGAGAATTGAACAAACTCGTGTTGCTACGGATAGACCAATCAGATGTTTTTAAACTGTAATGATTACAAAAAACATTAATTACCATTTGATGACTTGGACAAGCGTAAACAAATGTAATATGCAAAGCAAGTCATAATTATATGACCGTCTGCCTTGGCATGATATAGAGGATATTAAACGAGCTATTAAAATGAAAATTATTTCACGAGGGACTTAAACTTGATAATATAAGGTAGCGAGTTTAATATTCTATTTATTACTCCAGAAATTTCATTATGAAACCCATTTGTCAATATAACATACAATTTTTTTTTGGCATAGTTCTCCGCGATATGCATGACGTCATGTTGACAATTTATGACGTCATATTTTATTAACTTTCCTGTCAGTGACAACCCAATCAAATGACACGTTATACCAATGTGGAAATTATGATATTTATTTGCCCCGGTTAGAATGCCCGCTGGGGTAATACTATCTTTTACTTAATGTGTTGCCATTATGCTAGGTATGCATCCTATCTTCTATACTAATTTTCTGATAATATCAGAAAATTATTAAGAGTAATATCAGCGGCGGCAGATTTCAACTTTCCAATAGTTAATTTCTCTTTTACATCGCGCTACGCATACGTTTTCGACTTAATTATTACAGGGAAATGTCGAAAGCTACCATTTCTAATTATTTTGGACGGAATCCAACATTTAACAACTGGAGGAACTTTATATATGAAGTGCAGATAGATTCTTAGATTAGGTCCGAAATTTAAAAAATAGTCTCACTGGCGCCATCTTAGTTGCGATATTAGTATCGAGGCTGCAAATCCAGGAGCGGTGTTATAACCGGGTGACGTTGTCGTCTATATTTGTAGTGACGACCGGTACTGACGACCGGTATGTAAAGGCTGAGTGTTGCTTACCGGTATTCGTGTCGGAGTGGTTAACGTACCAGGCTTAAGGCTGGTAGGTACTGGGTTCGAATCCCATTCGTGGTATATTTGGTTTTTAATCCCAGTTCAGGCTTAAGGCTGGTAGGTACTGGGTTCGAATCCCATTCGTGGTATATTTGGTTTTTAATCCCAGTTCAGGCTCCGCCCCGAGTGAATACTCCAGAGCGAATGATCCGCCCCAGAGCGAGTACTCCGCCCAGAGCGAATGATCCGCCCCAGAGCGAGTACTCCGCCCAGAGCGAATGATCCGCCCCAGAGCGAGTACTCCGCCCCAGAGGGAGTGCTCCGCCCCAGAGCGAGTACTCCGCTCCAAAGCGAATGATCCGCCCTAGAGCGAATGCTCCGCCCCAGAGCGAATGCTCCGCCCCAGAGCGAGTACTCCGCCCCAAAATGAATGCTCCGCCCCAGAGCGAGTACTCCGCCCCAGAGCGAGTGCTCCGCAAGGCTCAATGGGTAGGTGTACTTTCACTTACACCGACCAGTGTCCATAACTGGTTTAAAAAAGGCCGTGGTATGTACTTTCATGTATGTGGGAAAGTGCATATAAAACATCCATTGTTACTTATCAATTAAGGGGTGGCGGGTTTCCTTTATCATTCTAATACTGACTTCTGTCGTAGACAGATAGTCGAGGCAGCTGGACTGCATGGCCATCACATACGTGCTTGAAACTTAATTGGATATAACCACGTAAATGCGTTATAACTAACTATTCGCGATATGGTGAAGATTAGCGGTCGTTACAGGGCGGTACTAACACTATGATTGTTGTAAATAATGGTGATAGCTAATTCACGTTTGGCCTGCGATGGGCCTACGGATCCTGCCCGTATCCTGCCCGTATCCCCGTTTCAGGAGGCGGCCGTGAAAATTTCGTACGGATTCACGGGCGCCGCGGCCTCTACCATTTTGTTTAGTGAGAAGTTATACAAATTTGAAAAAATCGTAAGCCCGTAGCCCGTAGACATGTGCTGATCGTGCAGAAAACGCAAGATTTTAGGTGGATATTGGGGCAAAGCAAATCGTACGGACATTGTAGGCTCTTGGGACAGTCGCACGGCCCTCGCACTATCTCTGCGCAGCCTCTGCCCGGGAGCCGCACGGGCCCCGTACGATTTCCGTGCGGAGACTGCACGGCAACTGCACTGAAATTGCACGATTTCCGTACAATCTCCGCGCAGCCTCTGTACGGCTTTGCCCCGGCCTGCCGACGTCGGCCCGTACGAGAAATCGCACGATGCTCGTACACAATGTGAACACATACGCCGTAGCCCGTAGCCACCTACGCGCAATTTCAGTACGGAGCCCGTGCGGCTTCCGTGAAGTGGCTGCGCAGACATGGTGCGGTGACCGTACGATTTTTTGGGCCCCAATATCCACCTAAAATCTTACGTTTTCTGCACGATCAGCGCGCGGTCTCCGCGCGGTGTCCGTGCGGGGATTGTGCAATGCCACCTACGACATGTCTACGGGCTATGGGCTTACGATTTTTTCGAATTTATATAACTTCTCGCTAAACAAAATCGTAGAGGCCGCGGCGCCCGTGAATCCGTACGAAAACCGCACGGAGGCCGCACGGAAAGGGGGATACGGGCAGGATACGGGCTCTGTAGACCCATCGCAGGCCAAATGTGAATTAGGCATAAGCTACTACAAACGCACGAGAATTGCATATATTGTATTGCTATTGTTTAATAAGAGTAAGTAGATGTTAACTCTAAGATATAAAAATGCGCTATAACTTTGGCTAGAAATATGTTTGGGTTGTCAACAAATGCATCATGCAAGATTATTTTGATACGACAATAGTGACTTTATATCTGTGTTGTAATATTGACTGAAAACATATTTAATTTTTTTAACAAACGTATGAGGCACACGTTTCTAGTACTAAGCCTTATACAACTTATTGAACCTTCATGTACTAAATCTAGCTTTTTTAATCATTTTTAATTTCAGATTATGTATGCCAGGTTTGGTAAAACTGCACACAAGGTGTTTTGCTGTTTCGCACTTTTGACCAACCTTGTAATCACAGTGGGAGTGCTGCTGGCGGGTCGTGCCACCATTCAGTCATTGACGAAAAATGCATCGGACGAATTTTCAGTCCTCATAATGGCAACTCTCTTTGGATCCTACTCTCTGATTGGTGGATTGGGTACTACTTTCTATGTGTCGTATTTCAATGCAGTTCTTGTATTCGTCTTGCTCATAGTGTTTGTGGTGAAGATTTTGCATAACACAAATTCTGAGTTCGAAACCATTGGAAACATGGAGAAAATGTACAGTGCCATAGTATGCCTCCACGGACCAGAAGACAATGAGCAGAACAGCTACTTGACATTTAGGTCATTTCCGGCGTTTCTGTACGGCGTCATCGAGGTGTTTGTGTCATCTGCTGTCACGTACTGCGACCAGGCGTCGTGGCAAAGTCGTATCGCGGCCAAGCCCGTGCAAGGAGTGTGGGGCTTCATCCTAGCTGGATTTGTGTGGTTCTCCATCCCATCAACAATGGCGACCACAACGGGAATGGCGTATCTTGCCATCAGTTCGACCAATGGAAGTCATATGCTTACTAGGGGAGAAATTGATGAAGGTATGATAGAAACAATTTAGACAATTCGATTATCAGAAACACCTGGGATATCGAGAGCTCGATTTCTGGAAACAGAGATTGAAAATAAAAGTTTATTTTTTTGTCTTTCAGATATTAAGTCCAGTTGTGTTGATAAAAACAAACGTCTTTCTGAATCTATTTTGTGGTTTCCTAAATCCTTTCTACAACATTAATGTAGCTCACTTAACCAGTGTGTTATGCTTCCTTCATTATACAGCACTGGTACAGAACTGCAGGCTGTGGTCTGGTCTAACTTTTGTTTAGGATGCACATGCACCACCACCACCCCTTCCCCTCCCACCACCACCAACGCTAGGCACAAACCGCTACCAAGTATAAGGACATAGTTTCTAGTTTGTGTTCAGTGCGGGGAAGGATGTGTTTTGGGGGTGGTCGTGTATTATGAGCAGTCATCAGTGGCTGACAGATGTTATTACTATTATTTTAATTTTTATGTTTATTGATTTGTTATATTACACATTTGATTGGCAGGCTTGGTGACACCTCTGATTGCTGAGAAGATTCTTGGATCTGCCGGCGGTATCTTGGTTCTTACAATGGGGGCAATGGCCCTTATGTCAACAGGGTCAGGAGAGGTCATGGCCATATCATCTATTATCGTATATGACATATATCAGACATATATACAACCATTCAGGTAAAGCTTTTAGGTTTAAACGTTTTTGTCTGTCAGTAAAATTAGAACTATTGGATTTCTCCGTTCTCTCCTCACTCATACAGCCTTCAACACCTTCGCTCTTTACTACAGGAGCACTTCCAGTCACTGTTTAATTCTAAATTATCGGACCAACTGTTCTTGAAAATGTTGTACCTTGGCCAAAAGGTTCCGTTTACAAACTGATAAACCCGCTAAATCGTGTTTAAGTGGGATGCCACAATAGCGCGCGCACCTAATGCTCTTATAACTCTTCGTTTTGGTAGTAGTGCCTTTTTTCATTATTAAAATTAAAACGTCCTTTCTTAGACTATCAATTACTGTCTATCCAATGAATTTCTGAGCATCCGATCAGATAGAGTATTCAATCCTATTCTAGCATTAAACGGAAACGAAAACGGAAACTCTATTAACGTGCCCACATCCACTAAAGATTCAGGCACGTCCATTCTGGGCACAAGTTTTGACTTGTATCAATTCTTCTGTCGACAGGTAATCTTAAACTCGAATCAGTGGCTTTAAATACTATGTGATTCGATGTCTCGGGTTTTCTTCATTGTGTATATTGATTCAACTTTTTCTTGTTTATATAACTAACAGTAAATCGTCTGATGGTTTGTCCGTCACGCCGTTTGTCTTGTTACCTTTTAGGTTAAATCTCCACAGAATTTAGCATGGATACGTTTTGACGCCTATATTATATTATTTGTTTGAAATCTTCCATGACAAGGTCGAAAGAGTAACCAGGACTCAGTCTTTTAACTACTTTTGAGATAATAAAAAATTGCATTCTGATGACTCGCTCTTTTTATGCGTTTTGCACCCAATCCTCTTCGGGGGCGGGGTGGGAATCTTAATTAATTTTATTATATTATCAAAATAGATTGGTTCTAACTGATCTCAATTCCATACATAAATTGTAAAGATTCTATTAGTACAAATATCTTTACAATTAGGATAACCGCAACAACTGTTACACTTGTTTCTCCTCTTGAGGATATTAGTTTTTAACTGACAAAACGTCGAGAACATATACATTTTATTGACTTTTACGGAGAGTTTTTTTTTTTAGACAATATTTATTACCAATTAAACCCTGGTTTGGAATTGCCCAACAGGCAAGTGCCTCTATTAAAGCTTTTCCCTTTACGGTGGTTTCGGTGGAAATATATATATTTAAAAAAAATTAAATCTTTATATGATTTATTTGTTCAAATTATTTTAATGGTTGTTCATATCGTTAGTGTCTCAATCACAGCAATGCATTTTTTCAGGACCAATCTGGAGAGTGTTCACTGTTTGTTGTGCGGCCTTACCAAAAAGAGTCTAAAAGAAAGCCAGGGATTGGAAAACAGCAGGGAAGAATACTGCTCGTGCGTCAACGTCACGAAATGTCAAGACTGTTTGAGTGACACGAAGCCCAAAACGTCCAAGAATTTCTCGGATAAAAAACATTACAAATGTCCCACTCATGGTCGCTACAGAGAATACAGGGATCTCCTGTTCGACTTCAAAAACTGGTGCATCGTGTGGGTCACCATCGCCATTATTCCTCTTGGGTTGGTCACCTTTGAATCGGGTATTGACCTCAACTGGATTTTTTACTCAGGGGCCATTGTGACGATTCCGTGTTTTCCACCAGTCTTGTTATCCATCATGTGGGTCAAGGCCACCGGGAAAGGTCTTGTCGTAGGTACGTATACAAAAGCAGCGATTCTACATTGTACTTTTCTTTAAAGGTATACTCTCGAATTTTAAGACGGTTGTCACCGTACGTGCGCATCTAATGCTATTTGTAGCATAATTCTGGCTAATAGAGCTTTTTTATTAATGTTAACATTTACTTTCATTGTGGTGCCTACATCACCATTATATGTACATACAATGTGTTGGTAATAGCTTAGTATCTTCCTTGGAGTTTTGCCTACAATAATTTAGTACGATACAAATTATTTTAGAGAGAAAAAAAAACAATAAGCTACTGTAACAATTTTGATAACCAAAAACATATAGGATGTGCATATATTGATATTCTAAGCAATAACATGAAAGTAAATTTTAATTGTAATTTGTTGTGACTTGATATTTCATTAAAATTATACATTAATTTAAATTTCAGGTAGTTTATCAGGTCTGGTTTGCGGTATATCAGCTACATTAGTGACCGCATCGTTCTACGAAGGAGGCCTCGGTAAATTCCTTCTGAACACTGCGCAGGACTACGCCCTCCTTGCAGGCACAAGCACCAGCTTCGGAGTCAGCCTCACCGTGTGCATCATCGGGTCACTACTAACCCACAACATCAAAACACACGAAGACGAGAACGTTGAATGGTTGAAAATGTACGACATAGATAACCCAATAAGTCCATGGGAGCTGAACTTTAGGGAAGATTTTCAAGGAGTTGAATATGATGAGCGGCCATCCTTTGAACAAATGAATACTGCCTTTCGGAAAGCCAAGCTGTGTGCGTATATTGGCGCCGCCTGCAGTATTGGGCTATTCACCCTAATTATACCCAGCATCATGGCTAGTTTTTCAGTGATGGATAAAACTCAGTTTTCCCTGTGGCTAAATTTTACCCAGGGTTGGGCTGTTATCATGGCAATTGTTGTCATTGTTGCACCTCCAGCGGAAGAAATTTCGAGAATCATAAAGCAGTTAAAGAAAAACAAAGGGCTGCAGTTACAAGTTGTAAACTCACCACAATCAGAGTGCCATGAACTGGTTGTCAAGGACAACGATCTCTTTGCGAATAACGAAGCTGCACATCTCTGATTTTACATCAATAAAAACTGAACATAAATTGATAAAAAAAAAATGTCGATACGACGTAAAATGGTAAATATTGTATCTGTATTCTATTGTTCTGGGAACACGAAAGTCCTCGCCAATAGAAACTGAACAGAAATTGATAGAGAGTCGTGTGTATACGATATAAAAATGGTAAATATTGTGTCTGTATTCTACATGTTCTGGGGACATAAACGTCCTCGCCAATAGAAACTGAACAGAAATTGATAGAGTCGTGTGTATACGATATACAATGGTAAATATTGTGTCTGTATTCTATTGTTCTGAGAACATAAAAGTCCTCGCCAATAGAAACTGAACCGAAAGTTGTGTCTATATGATAAATATTATGTCTGTATCCTATGATCCTTGGGACGTACACATCTTGCACTTGTATGTATATGATGATGAAGAGGTGAACTAACGCGGATGGTGCAAATTATGAGGACGAAGTAAATGGATTTTATCTCGAGTATAACTGAGTGGGCTTTAACAGCATACCTCGTGGGGTATCTGCGAATCAATGAACGGAATGCGTGCTCCCTGTGACCATGACAATATCTAAGAGGACAACATTTATTGTGAAAGACGTCGCTGATTTATTTACTGCAAAGTATACTTGTACATACATAGCCATTAACACCCTGGGTATACTCTACATTGAGAGCCGATCGAAGAGTCAAACATAACTACATGGATATTTAGTTCAAATAATTAGTTATAACTTATTTACATGCTTGTTTCCAAGGATTATATAGCTCGGCGAGAGCGTTCATCTGAGGTTCGGTAGGTTGAAGGATCGATCCACCTCATCGGAAACGTTGGGTTATTTCCCGTTCCAACCAGTGATCCACGATTGGTCTATCAAAGCCCCGTGCGTTTGACATTCAGTAACCGCTGATTAATGTGTTCTAGTGGTGTCGTTAAATAAACAAACTTTATTTTTTGCTTATCTCCAACAGGTTCAAGCACGTCTGTTATAGACACGCAGTCCATCTGCTTCGACCGTCTGCCCAGGAGAGACGTTAGGGTTACTTTGACAGAGGAAAACCACTGCTTATTACTAAATAGCAAGGCATCTTTAATATGGTATATGCACAGACAGGACAGCACCTACCACGGCCTTTGTTATACAAGTAGTGGGACACTGGTTGGTGTAAGACTAGCGAATTACCTCACGGATACTGCGATTAAAAATCCTACCGCATCGAGTGGGATTCGAACCCGGTGGTCCAATCACTACACAGTGGAGAGCGGTCCTGCATGTTAAGAAATACTAGTAGCTGACTATTAGGCACATTGTGTTTAATATGGGAATGATGTTTACTGTATACCAATAGCATACCTCATTATTTGTGTGGTGTAAATATTATGTAGCGAGCACGTAATCCATATTAAAACGTGTTAATAAAAGGGCAATGATAACGGTAATTCAATGACTTCAAAAGTAATATGTAATGAAGTTATGCATAGATGATTCTGCACTTGGTATATGTAACAATGACCAATTAGTAAATAAATCTAAATAATATTCTCCATATTTCAACGATCAATTAAACGTGTTAAACAATATTAAAAAGGATGAATTAAACCTTCCAATATTGCATTTCCCCTTTATGTTGAGCAACATTCCATCTGCTCCAGCATAGTATGTGTACATATCACAACTTCTGATAATAGTTTAGGGTATTTTTATTGTATGCATATTTAAGCAATGCCATAAAACACGACGTCGCAAAGCCTATTTTATATCTTTAAAATGTCAGCTGCCTGGCATGACCGTGACAGTGTTGGGGTTAAACAAATGTGTCATCTTCTAAGTAAACATCATTATATTAACGTGTGGTAACCGCATTATCGACTATAACTTGTTGTGTCACTCGGGCTAAGTGTAGTTATTTAACTTCGTGGAACAAAGATCTGTTCTAGAGTTCATGGAAGAGTTGTGCCCCTTGTTCCAGTTTCTTCTTTCTCGTTCAAACACTCAATATCTCTCGCAAACGTGACTCTTGCGCGCTCTCGCTCTCTCTCTCTCTCTCTCTCTCTCTCTCTCTCTCTCTCTCTCTCTCTCTCTCTCTCTCTCTCTCTCTCTC
>JAUTCZ010052032.1:0-10905 GCA_032273805.1 Melanodrymia brightae | reverse complement strand
TACCTTACTTAAATTTCACTTTAAATTTTCGGTCGCCACACGGGCGACACGTGATAAGATTTTGACTTGCCCGAGTCTATTTTTAGTAGCCATGGGCGACCGGGCTACTGTAAAGTGCACACCCTGCAACACTCAGATTTCATCGGAGCAATACAAAATTGTTCAAGGAACTGTTACATGAAGCAGTTGCCTATACATACAATGTGACATGCATGTTATTGCAGCAAAGGGACATATTAGCTGAGCTGCCATATTAAAGTAATAACTATTCTATTAACTGCAACCTTAGTTTTCACTTGTTGTGAGAACACATAACTAAAATTATTTCCACTTCATGCACGACTTGATATTTGTCATATCATTAAACACTTTCATGCATGCAGACATTATGTTATTGTAATAACTTTAATAGAAATTCTCCTGCAATCACTTTCACTATTACCAAGATTTGATCACTTAAACATCTTTTCTTTTGGTTCGATTGTAAAGTCTGTCATGTCAACTGATTAATAAATATGTAATTAAGAACACAAATTGCATCAAAACTGGTGTCCAAATACTTAATACATGTCACAATATGGTGAAAGTTAAAAAACTACTTTTAAGACATGCACTCATTATGTTATAATTGCATTTAATACAATACTTCACAGAGCTCTAAGCATGTGCAAGCTAACTGTGGGTGAGGAATATTAGTACAATGGAGGATCTAAGGCTAATCTCACTAGATTGCTCAGACACATATCAAACACCAGAGTGGCATGCTAGTTATTATACATACATACATAATAATATCAATAATAATCGGCCATTCAAAAATTATGTAAAGTCAAATAACAGGATTTTTAACACACTGACAACCACTCAACACTTTTTATGCATGTTTTGAATGTATTGCCATACATATCACAACTTTGATTACATAATTTTTGAACAGTCCCGCAACTAACTATCTATGACATACCAGGATAAGCCAAACTAATGATGATTGTTTATTCACATCAATGATAAACTAACAAGTGATAATTGTTTATTTATTTTACAATCACTGTCTGTATTAGCAGAACATAATGGTCAAATTAATTAGGCATATCTTTAGTGTGTAAAAACTTGTATTAACTCTTCTTAGACGATATCGGGACAGGACGACTGGCTCATTCCAGAAGATACCAGTCCATTATTTAGTACAGTGAAATCCCTCTAAACTGGACCTTCAGTAACAGAACTTAAACCCCAGTAAACCAAACACCTCTCTAAACAGAACATTTTACTCAGCACTAAACTGTGTTCAGCTTAACTATATGATTTACCAGCTAAGCTTGTGCATTAGAGCTAAATCCCTTTGCAGACATCTTCTGTCATAAACATGAGTTTATGCACTGACATCTAAACTGATTGATACCTGTGAATGACAGTGCTGGTACATCTAATTCTTTGTCAAAAGTTGAAATCTTAAAATAAACTCAAGTCTCAGCTAGTTCATAGAAAAGGGGTTATGAAGAGGTCCTTATTGTGGCTGTAAAACACAAGTTCAACTGCATTTACATTAAAATACAAAGACAAAGAATAACAATATTAATACGCATTACTGATGTCAATAAAGTGAAGCCTTCTACAACTGGCCTGACCTTGTACTCGAAGTTGGACACTGCGTAGTAGATGACCTCTAGTAGTGGACTCAGTCTGACCATGGGCAGCTCAGACCACCAGTGTTTGAGAACAGAGTGATCAGCATTCTTCAACACCCACAGGAAGCAGATCAAAAGGTTCTGGGTAGACTCGGCACTCAGTTGACATTTCCTCGCCTGTAGGAAAATAAATGCTTTTGCTTTTAACATTGTACTTTAAAATGTGGAGAAAGTTTGCAGTATGAGTACACTATAGAACACTCTGCAAAGGCAACTCTCGAGTGGTCATATATTTGTAAAAAAGTGGTGATCACCGATGGCAGATGGGAAGTAAGAGTTAATCATCATGAGTACAATCACATGTCAGTAACAGGTAGAAAGTCAACAATTCTTCGACTGAGGTAGCAATGAATGTGTATATTCACGCTTGCAATAAAGACCATCAGGCCATAAATTATAAAATGGATACCTATATTTTGTCATATCTAATCTAATCCTGGAAATATAACTACCTTCGAAATGTCGCTTCACCGATCTTGATAGACCTGGTTATTAGTGATTGAAGAAACCAACAGGGCCATTACTATGCACTGTGACAATGTAATTGGCATAAATCTTCATGCTATACAACAGAAACAGTTCTTACTGCAGTTCTTACAAACAACTATGGATAACACATTCCCATGGTTTAAATCATTATATAGTGTTCTGCAAAAGCAGTATATAAGACTAACCTTTGCCGCTGCCTCGTTTGGATCATACATGGAGTCTGCTGCTCTGCTGAAGAAGGTTGATCCAGCAATGGCCATAGCCAGTTTCTGACTAATCTTGTCACCCTCTTCATCGAAGTTGGTCGAGCTCCGATGTCGTCCCTCGGTGTAAGGGTCGTAAAGCTGAGGCAGAGCCTCAATCACAATGCTCACCAGAGGCAGGTATAGAGCTGCAAGTCTGCACTTGATCTCCGGGTTGGTGTAGCGAATGTCAAGGTCATGGTTAAACAGAAGGTTCCGCACCACATTGATAGCTCTCTGATGAATGACTGGGTTGCTAGAAAATTGTTGTTTAATAGAGTGACAAATTTCTAACATGGTTATGGTTTCACATAATTTGATTTAATATTGATTTTATTTATAAATTTATGCTTTAATCTATAAATTTGTAAAAATGTGTAGTGATGTAATGACAAAAGTACAATATTTGGTACCAAAAATTAGGCCCATATTTAGGAAGGTTCAAGAGTTCATCTAAACTACCCGTTGAACAAATTATTTAAAAAATATTATATTAGATCCACTCTTGTAGAAAATATATATTAACATGTTGTTAATAAGGACCCATAGTTTTCCAAAAACAACCCATCCTGCAGAGAATCCTATACATGAGCCTGAAAATCTACTACAGATTCCTTTAAAATAACGTACAATTTACAGACATATTGTTTTAACAGAATCAATAAACTCACAATGTATCTAGAGCTGATGCCAAATCTGACAGCACAAGTCCTATAAGGAAATGTTGTCTCTTGAAGTCAGCACTGAGGGAATAGTACACTCCCTTTTCTGTGAGCGTACTTGTCGAGGTATTAGACGCAAGTGAACTGTGAGAAGTGATACTCCCTGTGCTGGGAGTGGGGCTGGAGGAACCACCTGACACTGTGAGGGCTGTGCCAAACGGCAGGTTCAGTGGGTAGTAGTGCTCATGGCTGCAGATGATGCGCAGGAAATCTAATCTGAGAAGCATGAGGCTCGTAGAGTCGGACAGCTGAGAAATACGACTTGCCATCTGTTGACATTTCAAAGAATGACAAGTGAATTACAAATAGATTACAAACTTATTGCTTTAAAGTGGATTATATAAAGGGAGATGATCAAATAGACACTACACAATTCGGACCATCATGACAAGAAACATTTAAGAATTCATAGGAGCTCTTACAAAAAAGGAAGAAATACCAGTTCTATATTGAACAATGCACAATAGCAAATTATAAATGCCTAGTATAAATTAAGTTTGCCAATAGTTTATCAATTGCATTAACAAAGAGTTTAAAAGCAGTGGGCATGCAAGCGTGTAATGAAGAGAATTTGCATCTGCTCCAATGGTAGTCCTCTTCACCTTCACAGTTATACTGTCTGAACTGTGACTACTGTAAACTTGTAGATGAACGTTGAATAAAAGTACTCACAATGTCACAATACTGGTTAATAAAGCTGAACACCAGACCGCGATCCACCAGTGACAGCAGGTCATGCAGAAAAAATGCTAAACTCGTGTTAAGTGTCTTGATGAGGGGAGGTTCCTAAAAATATTAAAATTCATCTTTTGATATTAGTGATGTACCATAAGTTTATACATTGTGAAAGTAAGACTACTAATAGAAGGTAATATTCCTATCAAGTGAAAGGTTATATTTGAGAGAAAAATTTAAAATAATGCATAACAATATTATTTTTACAATACAACTTGAGATGACCTTATTTCTAAGGAACAAAAGTAAACAATAAAACAAACATACCTTGATATATCTTTCAACAATATCCTTAATGAGGTTGCCAATCAGAGAAGATATATCATCAATGAAGTGATCCGGAAATCTCATCTGCCGTGGAGCACACAGCCTGTCTGTCTGATCCAAGTGCTCAGCCATTGCTTTGATCTGTAAACATGAGGTAAATATAACGTACTGTATACTTACATACTTAGTTACACATTACGCTTGGTAATAATAATTCTAGCACATATCTACTGTGTAATTACAGTGTCCTTTGCGAAACATAAACAAATTGTAACGAATAATATTAATTTTATGATGACACTCAATCTGGATTATACATGCGCAAACCTACAAAACCCCTTTCTAAACTGACGCGCCAACTGACATCACCGACTATAGGTCATCAATATGTTTCTGTCTTGATACCCCTTAAAAGACGTTTGTATTGGGGTAGGAAAGATTGGTGACCTGTAATCCAGGTTGAGTATTATAGCAAAATGAGTGCACGTTAATGAATATTGTACCATTAGTTCAAAGAAGAACCAGGAGTAGCTGAGAGCAAGTTCCCGTGTTGAACCACTTGAGACCACCCACTGAAGTGCAAGTTCTTCATGGACATACTGAAACAAACAAAAACGATTTCAAAACGTACTTTAGGGTTATACTTTGAAATAACTACACATTGTCTTACTACAGATGATATAAAATTAGATCAGTATTAATAAAAATGAAATAGCAGTTTCTCAACAGCAAAATATTTGGTTACTTTTGCCAATTTTTACTACATAAAGCACAAGAAAAATAGTGTAGTAAATATGCTTAATTACCAATTTTTCGGACAGACTGAAAGACGAGGCAAACACTAGACCTATATATCCCTGACTTCATTAAAGTGGGGGTATAAAAATATACATGATATCAAAACATAGTAAGATGATGTTCTGTACAAATCAGCTCTGATAGTAAGTAATGCATGTGTACCTTTTTGCCTCTCACTTTGGCATAATTAAGACCAGCAAGATCATCTCCTTTCATGCTGCCTGTTCTGTCAAGATGGCGTCCTCCTACCAAACACAAATTTAGAAATAAAAATAATCACCCATAATCCATGCATACCACACAAAATAGCCTTTTAAAAAACATTTTCATGCCAAATAGAACATTTTTTGGAAAATTGGCTAAAAGAAAACCGTGTCCACAGTAATCTCTGAAAATGGTTTAATAATCATAATAGTGACTGGTTAAATCATATCACTGTACATGACAGAGTATAATCAATATTTTCAACATAAAGCGTTGCACTCAAGTGACCTTCTATTTCTGTTCTAGCTGAGAGTACAAGAAGATATGACGAGTACAAACCCATAATAAATCCTGCGACCTCTGCGTCTGGAGATGTGGGGGTCAGGCCGGCCAGGTCAGGGTTGCTTGTGCTGCGCTGGTAAGCCTGCTTGCTGATTGGTAGAGATGAAGGTCGTCCAAGAGTGGCATAGCCTTGCGAGTGCAATGATGGGCACAGAGTTGGAGCTGAATCTTCACAAAGACAATGCAATAGGAGCAAATAATGTTAATAATATATTACACTCAGTTTAGTCACAAAAATTATTTTCTTAAAATATATACTAATGCAAGAATTGCATTTTTTCAAACTAAGAGGAACTATGATAATAGAAAACACTTCAAACGTGTCAATCCAATGAGGATTGATCTTGCTACGTACTGTATCTCAGACAGATGTTCTATCACAAATGAAGGAAAGAGAACATACTCTGATGAGTGATGGTAGGGTGAGGCAGTGAGCTGTGTGAGGCAGTGAGCTGCTGTACTGTATGTACGTGACTATCACAGACAGATACTCTATGACAAATGAAGGTGAAGATAAGAGAACATACTCTGATGAGTGATGGTAGGGTGAGGCAGTGAACTGCTGTACTGTATGTACGTGGCGAGCAGTGTGTTGCGACCGTTCTGATCATTCTTCTCCTCCAGCAGTTCGTGGACTTGTTGTACAACTTGAGCTATTGCTTCAAACGTGTTCTGTCCAACGTTCACTGGAACACATAATTATTACAATAAACAGTAGTAGCATTCACAATATTAACAATTACTTATATTAAAAAAAAAAACACGCGTTTAAATAAACATTCAAAATATTAAAAAGAAAATGTAATTAAAATTGGGTCACAAAGCATGTTAAATAATGGTGTAAATATTTACTGATGCATTGTATCAACCACCTGTATATTGTACATTGTTTTACAAATCTGAATATTGCCGTACTTAAAAGTTTGTCATCAATTGAGGCTATCTGACTTATCTTCCTTGCCACATACAATCAAGTAGGGGACTGCAGAGTAAATCAAATCCCATAGACGGCTATATTAATCTCTAACAATACTGTTAAAAACAAGGGTTTTTCCAGCAAAATTATGCACATAATTGTAAACACTAACAACACCAATCATTTAAAGGTTCTATGAGACTTAATTTACATGGCTTGATGTAGGTTGTGAATTATTGATGTTGACATACAACATAAACATTAACAGTTAAGGCTTTACAAGCTTAATAAGTCAAAGCAAACTAGCATAAGAAGGTTTGATGTAAAACAATTGCTATACATACACATATTTCCAGCAATAACAGGTGGCCTCACAAGAAGCAGAACTAGTTTATCAAGAACCAGCGACAGAAACTGTACAAGATTCTCTCCCTTTGCTCTTGTGATATCCATAATGCTTCGTTTGAGTTCGTTTTCAAAAGTGATTTCTGTCATGCGTGGTGGAAGTTTTTGCTCCTGCGCTGCTTGACAAAGATGGAGAAACTTGTCGATATGTTCATCCTGAAAATATATAACACAAGTGAACAACAAATCTGAATACACACTGGTCAATGTGTTACATGGAGTGAAGAACTTTAGTAAATCAAGGCAACATCCATTTTGCTGTAGCAGTAATGAAGTGAAGACGGAAAGTTAAAAATAAAGTTTTACCTTACTTAGACTGATCAGGTATGGTATGCATGTATAATTATCTTTCTTAAGTAATGGTGTTAGTAATTATATGCTTTTAAAACATGATTATGTTTTGCATAGATGGTAGTTTCAACTGGAAGCTGTGGAGAAGTTGAATATGAACAGATTCGTAATGATGTTTAGCTACGTATACAATCTGCATGTGGTAACACATATAATTATGACTTACCTGTGGGTGGACTGAAGACACAGCTTTAACAACCACATTAAACACTCCCTTCTGATTGTCAACCCATTTCATGTTTGGAAGCTTGACCTGAAAAATAAAACCTCATATTATATTTTATATTTTAATGTATCACACACAAAATGTACATTTACATTGGCCATTTTGTTTCATCATGGCTGCCGTTTCAAGATTTTTTATTTTCTGTTTACTCATGTATTTGTTGTTTGTCTCCAGTGATGACATTATGCTTAGAGTGCCAAACGACATATATGTTGCATGTCTTTTGCCAATTTAAAGAAATCTTTTTATTATTACCAATATGTGAGAGATTGCTGTTTGTAATTTATGCACGGACGAAATGATAATAAATGCAATTATGTGTAGAACTCACATCTGGATGCAGCATGGAGTAGCGTGGTGGAGGGCGATCAATACACACAGGAAGACAGAACTCTCCAACAACCAGACAATTCTCCCGCATCAGAGGCAGCCACTGTGGACAAACAGAAATATCAAGTAATCCTTGTTACAAGTTGCATGTAAATTATTTACCGTTGTTGATAATGGATTTGTTAATAAAAAAAACAGGTTATATCAGAAAGTTTTATATGCAGTCAATATATTTATTCCTGTAACCCAACATGAAGTAAATGTTCTTTTCTAACAAAACTATAAAAAGTAAAACTGTCTTTGTAAACATTAAAAGTATAGCATTCAGACAAGATATTGGAATAATTTAATAAATGGTTGAAAACTGTCCGCAAAGCACAAATGAAATATTACATAACATCAATCAATCGTTTGGTTTGAGAAATATGAAAAAAACTAGATGTAACTTGAAGCAGGGGCTTTGCGGATACCCCAGCCTTTCCTACATGTACCCACATACAAAGTTTGATGACCCTATATCAATTAGTGTACAAGATATACTCCGGAATTTTATTTTATTTTATGGAGGCCATATTTCAAAATATAGTTTCACAGTGACCTATTCCAAAGAGAGGTCACTCACATTAATTTGATGTCACATTTTAGTCTTTACCATCATCACTCACATTAATGTAGGGATGCATTGATGTTATAACCTACAGTAACACATATCAGTCCACTGACCGTGTATCCCACGGGGATTTCCGTGGGTGTCGGTTCATTCTTCTTCACCTGACAGCTGATGTGGTAGAAGGTAAACAAAATATGGTGGAATTCAGTCAGTCTGGCAGGCAGCTTGGCCTTCACTTCCTCGTACAAATCTGGAGACCTAAACAGAGAATGCACAAATGTATTGAGATATGCAGGAAGAAAACATTTGAACTCTTGTCTGTGTATATAAAGAATAATACATGAGTGTGGCTATTATATATCATTTATCTTGCAACGAGTTGTTTCAAAAGGTATCTAACGAGTGAAAGATATTTGATATTTAACAGACACAAGGGTAATATTCTATTTTTAACATACCCTAAAACATTTTAAAAAACCAAATCAGTTTCAAACTACAAATAACTACAGATCATTTTATAACCTGATTTTACCCACTGCATGCATTGAAATGTTAACAAAATAATTAATCTAATTATGGTATTATGTGACATTATTAAATAAAAAGAATTTCATGGATATCACACTGTATACTGAAGGAAATCTAGATATACAGAAAGAGTAGCTTACTTGTTGTGATAAGTAACAGCAGTGTAAGCTTCTCTTGTAAATTCGGGACAACTGGATTTCCCATAGATCACCTGAAACATGTAGGTAAATCAGATACTGTAAAACATGCAAACAATGAATACATTTGGGAACAAGTAAAAAGTAATTAAGTTTCAGGAATGTACATGCATTGCATTTTGTTGGCATTGTGAAGCATGGAAAAGCAAAACAAATGACAGCCAGTGTTTGTATAAATTAACAATCTTAAACTGATCAAGTGCAATAATGTTTTTAGGAGTAGTTGTAACTTCTTCCGTGTTCATACAAGCACAATTGATATTGACTAGAAATGCTTTCAAAGAAGTATATTTAACAATATGACCAGAACTGACCATATAGAACTTTGTTTTATACTCAGTCTGGCAAATCAAATACAATGAATATTTGTCTTACTAAAGTATTCAAAGATTTCTCTGCTATTCCAATAGTGAATTTAACACATAGTGCTCAATATGTTTAAGAAACAAACAAATATCTAAATACCGGCAAAGCATGGATCTCTTCTTCACCAGCCATGAACTGAATTTTCACGGCGAGATTTCTAGCCGACCCTTGGCGCGTCGAGAAATTCAGGTACTTTGCATATACATACAATGAATTCCTAAAACAAAACGATTTACACTTTTACTGTTTTCTTTCTCGAGGATATTAAGCTGAGACATAGTTAACAGTAACATAAAAATATTTAGAAAACTTCTATTAAAATCTACACATCCAAAAATAACTTCATTGCTAAACAAAATGTAATACGAGGTATTATCTATTTGCATAGTAGAAGCCTGTAGCACATCATGAGAATTTCACAACGTAAATAATAAGACTACCACAATGATGCATATGCTGAGAAGATATGCACTGGACAAGATTTAAGTAGGTCACCATGACCTAATTTTGGTACACAAACATTCAATGATGTACTACTATTATATATTACATATCAAATAGTATGGAAGATATACACCATACAAGATTTTCGTGTAATGTGAATTGCTTTGCAAAAAGTAGGTCACTGTGCCCTACCTTTTGTATACTGCGCACCAACATCTCATGAGGTATTACCACGCTAAGTTTGAAGTTCACATGTCAATTAATAAGAATGATATAGACTGGATCATGTAATGTTGAGTGCTTCAGGAAAAGTAGGTATATTTCATTTGATTCATCATTATGATTCAATCACTTGTATTATGAATATAATCACAGAACTAAACATACTTGTAAGTGGTGTACGGCATGTAAACTTCCTTGGATGGAAATTCAGTGATTTCTTTGGACGGTCTTCCCTTGTCATCTGGGTACGGGTCAACCTTGGCTAACTCTGCAGTCAGCGTGTACTTGGGCTCCTCTGGGCATGGAGAGATATCTAGCTTCAGAGTAGCTGAAATTTTATTTTATTTCAAATTTATATAAGTACACGCTAACATTCTCAAGTGGCCACTTCCATTAAAGACAATCAATCACCATTTTGGTACGAAAGATGTTTATTATTGTGTATTGTTAATTGTCATTCATTTAAATATACAAACGACCCTTCTTTACATTCAAATGGTTAATGGAATAAACTGGTTGATAGCATATATTTTATGCACCAGGCTTATACAATAAGTGGAATCTTCTATATTATTGAATGCAAATCCACTTGTAATAATGGACCAACTTTTATTATTATCTATTATACAATGAAATATATTAAGCAACCAAGTGTCTTAATAGACCACTCTGTATTACTACTATAGGTGACTGCTTAACACAGGTGTGACTGTATTAGGTTAGATACAATCACAAAATTGCTGAACATCCACACCCAATTAACAGTAGCACTAAAGTCAAAGATTATATGACAAAATTGTTATCAAACAATGTTAATGGTGAG
>JAUTCZ010052021.1:0-10907 GCA_032273805.1 Melanodrymia brightae | reverse complement strand
AAACCCGCTACTCCAAATTGATAAGTAGCAAGGGATCTTTCATATGCACTTTCCCAGACAGGTTAGCACATACCACGCCCTTTGTTAAACCAGTTGTGGACACTGGTCGGTAAAAGTGGTATTATTGAGCCTGGCGGTGCACTCACTCTGGGTTGGAGTCGGAAAGTGAAATCCACGAGCGTGATTTGAACACTGTTCCTACCTGCCTGTAGTCCATGGTGTTAACCACTACACCACAGAGGCCGGTTGTCTTTCATTTTTATACAATAGTGGCTAGACTAGTGATATTTGGTATCTCTTACAAAAACCATAATTGTGTGATCTCATTTTTATTTCATTCTATTTAGAAAACTATTTTCTGTACTGAGACTAGTATGTTCTACCAGGAGTCTATCGTAACATGTATAATTAGAAAAACTGACAGTTAGATTGCTCGATTCTAGGGCATTTAACAAAGTGGTTGTACAATTTGCATACATGCAATTGAATGTGCAATAGGTAATTGCCACAGCTGCTTATATTGTATACATTTGTATACATTAAAGCAAAGATGTCACTGTTTGCAATCATTTGAATCACTACTTTTGTCCTTTTTTTAATAATGCAATTATCTTATTTTTTAAATGTATTGGTGTAACTTCACAGGTCTAAGTTTTCCTAATACATGTAAATATGTCTCACTATATACAGCATCATGAACAAAGCTTGAAGCACCATTTCAATTTTGTTTCTGGTTTCTGGACTGACCCTACTTTTTTCCAGACAAACCTTAGCGTATTTTTCTCAAAAACAATTTGTTTTCAATGTTTATCTGTTAACTTTTTCAAATCATACAATACTAGAGAGAACTAAAAGTTTATAGATACCTACCCCATTTTTTTCACCATAAAATCTTAAATTTGTTCTTTCTTTTTTTTTGCCTATTTTAACATCTGCTCAAACCTACTATCTATCGGAATTCGGAATGAGACAAAGTTTATTCATCATCTGCAGAAAAATATATTGTGGTCAGAAGGAAACAAATAATGTTTCGCTCAACTATTATTACATGCGGTGTGCAAGAGATGTTTTGCAGCACAGTCAGCTTGTAAGAAGCATGTTTGAATGGGCAATGTTATCATCAACAGGCAGAGAATGTTTGTATCAATAGCCCCAATCTTGGCCCAGCCAGCCACAATTTCTAGTGTTACAGTCATGTTACTATCATGGCATATGCAGATGTCAAGACACAAACACATGACTTGTAGGAAATGCGTAAAATAATTCATCGTGGAAAAAAAGTTAATCTAGATCAACTTCATGTTTTCAAGTTTCACAAAATAAATTATTGACATGTGGCAACAGCTACGCTGCCAATGATGTAAGTGGAAAAAGCACGCACACACATACACATGCATGCACACACGCAAGCACACACACATATATACACATACAGTAGACTCCTCTTATTTGCATAGGTCTGGTGCACGAAAAATATATGCTATTAACCAGTTTATTCATATAATTATGTGAATGACAATTAATAATGCACAGTAATAAACAACTAAAAAGATTTTAATGTCTTTTTCCTTCAGCATAAATATTCATCAACTTACAGATTAATACCTGCAATTTTGGCAATTATGGTAAAGAATATACCATGGGAAAAATTGGCAACACTAACTTCCAAAAATTAACATAAACCTGCATCTGACTTCAAATTAACAACCAATATAAAAAGCTTGAAGGAAGATCTATCAGACTAACATAAATCTATCTCCATTAAAGTAAAATCCTAGGTGGCAAAAGCTCAACAAAAACACAAATATAGCATTCCTTTTTTGCATTGCAAAACCCACTTAATCCTACAACTCCGAAACATCCATAAACAAAAAACAAACATCAAACCATAAACAATTTACAAAATGGTGAGCACTATTCCACTAGGGAAGGAGATAAAGCAATAAATAAAAATTCTAAGTTCTAACATCCTGCTTCTGCGAACATCTCATCTAAAAACAATAGCAGGTTATGATACCTTGTTGTCATGTTTTATGCAAGCGTATTGGAAAAAATCTAAACATTTACTTACACACCTCTTTAGCTGTGCAATTGGAAGGTAAATCGAAGCAATAAAGTGAGGCAGCTGAGATAAAGTGCTCACAGACTTGAGAAACTCATCATGATCAGCTGTATGATTCTCAGTGCAACTGAATACAGAACCTGTACACTTCAATCAAGTCTTGCAGATGCCATAGAGTAGTTGACATGTGTAAGGGAGGAGTTTACTATTTAAGATGGCTTCACTGCATGGTGACCTTTTCAAATGAAAATGTGCAAGATTGAAATCTAATGTCAAAGCCATTAACCTAGCCAAAAGCATATCTCTGCACAAGGCAGAATGGTACATGTACCTATATAAAGACAAAGTCAAGATGCCATGTACCCATGAATCAGTCAAAGCAGTTAAGAGTAGCAGGACTCGAAATTCACGGCTGCAAAACCTATTTCAAAATTAATTTGCGACAGCATTTTATAGCTGTTGAAAAATAAAATAAAACTCTTGCCATTCCAAATGAGAACTCTACAGCCGATTTCTGATACGGTAATTGAGTACAATTTTCTGATATTAATGTTGTTATTCAATTTATTTTGGTTTATTTAAGTATTTTCTTTAACATTTCTGTCCCAATACCATGGCAAAATTAATTGTGAAGCAATCTTCTTCTTCTTCTTCTGCGTTCCCAAAGTCATGCTCAGACTTCCAGTCCTGTTCTCACCAGGAAGTCTGCTGTCTGTTGAAGGGATGGCAAAATTAATTGTGAAGCAATCAAATGCATGTGAAAATTGTTTGAATTTAGAGAGCTGTGATAGCATACCAGGTGTTTGCAAATGTACAGCATATCCTGCCCTACCAGTGACACCCATCATAAACAGTCATTTTGTTTTTATCCATTTTGTTTTTTTGTTATTTAATATACAATGTATATAAAAACAATGTGCACACTTTTTGTATGACACAGTGTCACATCGTTTTTGTTTATACTTCGATAAACTCAAAACAATTAAATCTATATAAACAATTCGTGTTATATGTTTAATTTAATAGATACGGAACAACCTTGGAACATAAGACTCTGAAAGCAAGCTAATTTACTTGTAATTGTACTGATACGGTCAAATCAAGCACATTTAACTTATTAAGATAATCAAGTGGAAGGTATCATATTTCCTTGGAAGCATGACAGTGAATACAACTTCAGTGGAATTGATAAATAGTTAAGTGATATATTCTACATATGTACATCATTTGATGTGAACATATAACTCCACAATTTAAGCCATTGAAATATTTATTCACCAAAGCAGCTGTCTGCAGTCCACATTCAACTACATGTTGATAATCAAAATAAAATATTAATGAACGGGAAACATTATTTCGATATCAAAGGAAATTGGTGTGAAAATAAAACAGTAGAATTTCAACGATAAGAATCCGACCCTTTCCCATAGTATTCTAAATACAGTATTGACTGTCAAGTTAATATCAAAGAAACTGCTTTGGTGAGGGACAGGTTACCATAAGGAAATGAATATGTGTTTATTAGCCAATGGTTGTTTTAAGTTTGGATAAAAAATATTTTGGTACCGGTAATTACCTAACAATATATTGTATAAAATAGCCTTTTTATCATATTTTCTTGCAAAACACCATTTTTGGAACCTTTGATGAGATACACAGACAATGTGAGTTGTAAGATAAATGGTCTCTAACAAGCTTGGCAATTGCCTTTAGTTGCCTACGTCTATTGAAGGTTCAGTGTATACCAACCTAGGCCGATAGATCTTCCCTTAAACTTTTTTTATATCGGTTGGTCAGATTTACTTCCATGTTAAAAAGTGGAAATTATGTAACCAAATTGGCCACATTGTAATTTAGTGGCCATTCACATTTTGCGCCATACGTACGTATATTGGTTAACCATTTTTATCACAGTCAATGGCAAATTTTCCATTTACAACTTCAAAACTGTGTAAGTATCCATCAGTTTCTTTCAATTTGGCCATGTCAATGTTTTGTCCCTAAATTTCAGTAATAGTTACAGAAATGTGGCCTATATTAAATATTATGAACAAGATCTATCAGACTAATACCAACCATACTTTGGGTATGGTCCAAGATCAAAAGCCTGGACCCAGAGTCAATGCTGTTACCCAAGATGTGATGACTAACGCTCATTACAGGTAGTATTTCGTTTTACACCGCCCCACAAAGCCAATTTAAACAAAAGAAATGGAAGAGATATTGTTTTTGGTCAGTACCTATGGCTGTAGATTAAGGCTGATAACAGTTATAACTAAGACTTATAAATAAGACCTTTAAATGTAAAACTTACCCCAAGTGTTTTCAAGAAGTAGAAATGCTGGAGAAATACCAACAGAACAAACTGTGCAATAGGTATAAAACCGTGACCTGCCTTCCACAAGTTTCAAATACTATGCCAGTTCCAGTCCTGATCTGCTACACTGACTGTTTATATTCTGTTTGTTTACACAATTTCCAGAGCTAGTCTTCAGGGAACCCACATGGCAAGCCTGACCTCATGCCAACATGACCCCCAGGTCACAAATCTTTGTTTTCCTTCCAAACATCTGGCTATCAAACATACATCAAAATAACCTACTTTGCTTTTGTTTTACATTATTCCAAAAATAAACATTCTAAAATTATTTCTTTTTTTTGCAATTAGAATACAATTTATGAGCATTTTTCTTTATTTTAACAAACTATTTTATTCCATTAAAATAGTAGTGTAGAGGTAGACCAAATATTTCTGTGTCTGTGTAAGTCACTGTATATTTAAGATTTAAAATATGACAAGTAACCTTTTAGAGAGACCAAACAAATTGTTTATGGTAGATACTAGATGATGCAGCGTGATGAGAAGATATATATTACAAATACACCAACATCATGTACTAAATTAGTTACCGTGATACTATTTATATTACAACTGAAAACAAATAAGTTGTAATACAAACAGTACTGTTACATTACAGGAACATTATTTACGTACATGTTGAACTTATACATGCCAGGCAACAACATTGAAGGAAAATTAAACACCATGCAATGATTCTATACATGTATATGTCAGCATGCATGTTTCAGTTTTATAAACTGAGTTATTGCTAGCAATGCCGTCAGAAGTATTTATTGCATTCACACATGATGGCGTACAAGAATTTGTGACATCGTAGTGTACTGTCCAAATCTGACCCCATTCATGTAAATCATGAATATTAAGTGAGCCAATTAATGTGCTTAGCTAAAATAATCTAGTTTTTTTGCCTACTCATTAAAAAAAAGTAGATCAAAAATGTAATATGCCTATATATATTTTTTTAATTCCATAATTAGTGATTACATGAAAAACATTGCACAATGAGAAATTCGATATTCAGGATATGAGAGCCTTTTGACATTTATTGTTCGTCATCTGATCTAATAAATAACTATGGTTTCCTAACCTACTTTTTGATTGACACCTCAACAATGATAAATATGTCACATTTAATAGCACTACGTAAGGAAGCCTTTTCAATAAAACATCTGCGATAACAAACAAATTGAGCGAGCCTGCACCAATAAAGTGCTCGATATTTGCCATATTAGATCGTAACAAATACATTTATAGATTGCTTGCCTCGCGCTGACCTACAAATATTACAAAATGTATCAACGCAAACTCCCTTGCCCCAAGGACAAGAACCGGTCTATTGGAATTTAGTCCGAAACAAGATCAATTTTCCTCATCTAGATACAAGCACACCTTCGGAATAGTGGTACACAGCTTCATTGATTTCTACAATTTACTATTCAATGGAGACGTATTAAGCTCCAGTGTAGCGCATTCGACTGGCAATTGCTGTAATGAAATCTCAATGCACATCTCAGCATGTTAAGAGCCTGACAAACATTCTCATCAATTTTGGCAGGAACAAAACCCATGTGAAGCGCCTTCAGTTTCAAGGGTAGCAGAGATGTGCCTGCAGAGGCAGGCTATAACACAGGCTGGCATGCAATGACAGAAGAGGTAATATATTTTATGAGTTACCATCAGAAACCGATCGGCTAATGTTGACGAGTTTGGCTAATAGTGCTTCATAACGAAGGTAACCACTGCAAGTTGTATTCAACAAGTATGTGTTTAACAAGAAATCGGATGCACTTAGTCACGGCACTTACCACCAATGATCCCAGATGAGCCCGTCTCAATACAAAACAATTTTCTAACAGAGCAGTTCCATGTAACATAATGAAATTATGTTCTCAATCAATGACGATGATCACTTGATGATTCTCAAACCATCTTAGAACTGTACATCATTTGGACAACATGCAGTTAGTTGTACAGGAAGTTTCTATATAAATTATGTAAAATCAAACATGCCTTACCCGATATACTATAATTAAATGTTTGGCTTTGACAGTGGATGAAGGAGATTTCTATCAAAGCAGTATGAATTCTTAAAATAGTTATCAAATAACTTGTGCTTTGATGTGTCACTAGGAATTGGTGGTCCTTACATGATAGAGCAGTATTTGTAACTGGAGCATAATATAATTATGAATGTCACGGAGATAAAAAAAAATACATATAATTATATATAACTTTGCTTATGGTGCATATAGTTTTTACAGTATGAGCGACAACATGCATGGGAAAAAGTAAGAAAACATGATAATTTTAAGTAAATTGTAATTAACTTCTTTGGGAACCTTTGCAGGTGTCACGGTGAGAAATGAATGCTTAAAACTTTTTAAAAAGCAATCTAAGTTTTGTTTGCAAAAGCAAATTATTCAAGAATGTATATACAGTGAAACCTGTCTTAAGCGGCCACCTAAAGAAGTAGCAAAAAGTGGTTTCTTAAGACAGGTGGCTGCTTAATACAGGTCATAATTCATTAACATTGCTGATTTGGGAGCAAATTATAGTGACCCTTTAAGACAGGTGGCTGCTTAATACAGGTGGCCGCTTAAGCAGGTTTGACTGTATTCCCTATGAATGCAGTTAAATGAACATATATATGTATATGGTTAAATAATACTTTCAGAATTGAAGTGTATAAACATACATTTATTTAACAATAAAATAATAAACATATTTCATGTAACAGTTCCAAATACAACATCAGTTTGTAGAATGTATTATTATTCAGACCACAGTGAAGTCTGGTACTAAGATATCCAAACAGATTTATTTTATGAATTTAAACAAAATGTATACAATGCTTCAAACTGAAATTTATGTTTAGGAATTTAAAACATTTTGAAACCATCTTTTTACTGGTCTTATCTGTTTGTCTATAAAATCAAATGGATTGTGTTTGTTTATAGTGTATTAAGAAAGCAAGACTTCTGGCAGCGTATTGTTTTAAATGTTGGATATAACAGATGGTAGTAGTAGTAGTAATAATAATAATCATCAGCACACAGATGTAGAAAATGTAGATATGACCAGAATGCACATGTAGGTATGTTCAGCATGCACATGTAGATCGGACTAACACAGTGGGTGAGCAAACACATACATAAACACAATCCCAGCACGACGCACCTGGAACAGAGCAAACAGTTTACACATCTAGTCAACCCAAAAGATATTTACTGCAATGTGCACACCAAACTATTAGTGATGTTCTTATACATATTAACTGCTCATCGGTGGAGGTAAACAAAGTAAAGAAAACCTGCAAACAAATACAAACTCTAGCTTCAACGTGCTATTGCTTACACACCGGGAGAAAAAGAAAAACATAAAACAATCACCCACTCTTCGCCTACCTCAAAATGTTATCCTTACACCAAGTCAAAACGTCTCCGTTTGTAAAGTTCAAAATCACCTGTTGTTCAACCTCCTTGGAAAGGATGTACCAGTAAACTGTTAGGCAAAATCTAAATCACCTGTTGTGCAACCTCCATGAAAAGGATTTACCAGTAAAACTGTTAGGCAAAATCTAAATAAAAAGGATGTACCAGTAAAACTGTTGGGCAAAATCTAAATCACTTGTGTTCAACCTAATTAAAAAGGATATATACCAGTAAAACTGTTAGGCAAAATCTAAATCACCTGTTGTTCAACCTACTTGAAAAGGATGTACATACCAGTAAAACTGTGAGGCAAAATCTAAATCACCTGTTGTTCAACCTCCTTGAAAAGGATGTACGTACCAGTAAAACTGTGAGGCAAAATCTAAATAAGGGAGGATGTATTTACCAGTAAAACTGTTAGGCAAAACTGTTGTGCAACCTCCTTGAAAAGAATGTACCAGTAAAACTGTTAGGCAAAATCTAAATAAAAAGGATATATACCAGTAAATCTGTTAGACAAAATCTAAATCACCTGTTGTTCAACCTCCTTGAAAAGGATGCACGTATCAGTAAAACTGTTAGGCAAATCTGCCTATAGATTGAATCACCAATTTTCCCAGTCAACTAATGAATGAAGAATATCCTGCACAGTTTCCCTGACCAGGATGAAATGGCTTTGGCTGATGATGAAACACACTATCAACTGTCCAGGTCTTTATGCTCATCAGTTAGAATCAATACGAAACATGTGTGATTAGTCTGAGGGGCAGACGTCAATGTGCACAGCAGTTCATCATTATGTGTTTGTGCCATCGGAGGGCCAATTTTGAACAGCCACTCGCAATTTCTCCCTCATATTAGCAAACTTAATTAAAGAATTAATGCTGCAGGTGGCACCGAAAGATCCAGAATTCTGTTGTGGCCTTGGTAGAAAAGAATTTTCAGTAAATTTAGAAACTGTTTAAATTTTTGCTGTTTACTATTATTTTTCACATCTACATAACTCCCTTTGCAGAGAGTTGTAGTCTCTTTTAGATAACTTTGGTTTGAGTTAACGTAGGATAAAAAGGTTAACACATTTTGAAATAACAAAAATGTTCTAATTTTTATATAAATTTTGTTAAAATATATAAAAGAAACTTATAAAATAATAAATTTTTAAATGCTTTTTTTTATTTATCATTGATTTTTGTTTTACCTTTTTGGTGGCAATTTTTATTACCATAGGAAAAACTGAATGAAAAAATACATCACAATCCAATTAAACAACAACCATATAACGCTTTGTAAAAACAAAGAATGTAGTAAGATTTGGTTAAAATAATTACAGAATGATCATGAATATCAGAACTTTGAATGGCCGGCATCTAACATTAAACACCTCAATTCAGAAAAAAAAGTGACTGCGAGGTTTTTTTTCTAAGCCAACATTGTGTTGTCATTTGCCAAAAAGTCTTTTACATGGTCGTCAATGCAGTGTATAAAACTATAAACACATTTTCTTCCTCACTTTTTCCATTAATAAACGAGTTGTTAATGAAAGAAAACAAAGTGCATATCTAGCAGGTGAAATCAATCGGTCTTGTCCGTGTCAAAGTGTCAGCATCAAACACTGTCCATGAAAATGGCAGTTTATAAATAGAACCAGTTGTGACAGAATTCTGCATAATGGTCTGGAATTTTTAGCCAATGTGTTTAACTGACACATGAAGGTAGTCGACTGTGATATCCATTTTAAACTAACGACAAACTAAATGTTTTTGGATAAAAGAATATTAAATCAATCTGTTCATATTTGTACATTGGCATAAAGTTGCAAAATGGAAAATATCAAACGCATCTAGTTAATCAGTTTTGGCTCAGCAGAGCTTCGACAATATTAAAAAAACCTTGTGACTAATCCTCCATTAATCAACTGATATTTTCATGGCAATTAACCTTCTTATCTTATAGTACATCAAAGAGTATCACACACTTAATTATGTAAACTTGATTTGACAAACAAATAAAAACAAAATTTTAAACAAATTTTATTACCCCAAATCAATAACAATTGCAAAGTTGGGGTGCGCAAACAAATAATTATTGATTTCTTTAATATTTACATAAGTTTCTTTTGTACAGCATAATTCCACATTAAGATTTGTCTCTGCTTAATTGGACGTGAACAGGTTTTTTTTCTGTATGGTATTCAGTTAAATACACTTCAAATAAATCTCAATACCTAATAAACATACTGTGTGTATGTTCACACCCTAAACAAAACTCTAAACAAACTTTTTCTGATTGCCATTATCTTGTAATGTCTTCAAAATGTGGCACCAGATATATCCAAAGGGAGTTTACTCATCTATATCAAACAGGGCTGCCTACTGATAAGAGGTATATCAGTTGCTATCTTGTAATTTGTCACCTGTCCTTGATGGACGTGAATCGTATGCTGAATGATAAGGGTGGTGTTAAATATCTGGAGAACGAGAGCTCAGAGCCACAATGGTGATCTTTGTACCTCACCTGTGATTGTATTTCTTAAAAAGCAAACCTATTTGCAAATACTGCCACGGTGCTGCTGAAACTTTGATGTGTTTTCTGTCAGCAGTGATCTGGTTGTACATAAAATATGAAGAGCTATTCCGCAGAACCAACTGTTTTAGCATATCTTATAAAACATTACCTTTTCCTGCAAGTAAATCCTAGCTTATATCTTTCAAAATATCTCCGAAAGGTTTCAACAAATAATGCAGTTATTATTTCATTGGTAGACAACATTTATAAGAAAAACCCCAGAAAATAAAAACAAATCTTATAAATCATTTATGAAGTATTTTCAAATCTTCTCTTGATTGTATTTAACCAGAATTATTATTAATAATGCAACGAGGAGCTGAAATGAGCACTTGATTTCACACCAAAGAATCGTCATTAAATTTTTGATTCCTTTTATTACATGAATTATCTTTTCATCATGTGTTTGGTTGGTTGGTTATAACTTATTTACGTGCTTATATCCAATTAAGGTTCAAGCACGTCTGTCGTGGTCACACAGTCCAGC
>JAUTCZ010052010.1:0-10908 GCA_032273805.1 Melanodrymia brightae | reverse complement strand
CTCTCTCTCTCTCTCTCTCTCTCTCTCTCTCTCTCTCTCTCTCTCTCTCTCTCTCTCTCTCTCTCTCTCCCTCTCTCTCTCTCTCTCTCTCTCTCCCCTCTCTCTCTCTCTCTAGTTCTCTCTCTCTCTTTCATAGGAGAAAAAGAAAAAACATAACATTAAACATGATCATTAAAAGTGAAATGAATCGTTCAATTAGCATGTGTTAGAAGGTACAATTATACCGACCATATTACCTACCTGTAGTTAGTTCACTGAAACACAATCATAATGAATTGCACTTTCAATCAAATGTAATTATATACTGCAGTGCTGTATAGTGTAGACATTTTTATTACACAACATGTATGTTGATTATACAGTTAATAACATTTACGAAGATGAAATACATTTAATTGTATAACCACAGTATCTCATGATTCAGCCGATCGATATATTAGCAGCAATGGCATATTAATTTAAAGGTGAATTCCATTATTTTAATTCAACTAAATTCAATCCTTTATTACCGTAAGCATGCAATAAAGAATTATAGTATATAGTACAGTCGTGAGGTCATACAATGTACTAAATAGTAGATAATATACATAATTAAAGTTAATAGTTATTTAAAAGTTAATTTGAATGTCGGTTACATTGTACATGTATATAATAAATTTAATAAAATTAAAAAACTGTTTACTATTATATTCTCGCCAGCCATTTCCTGTTTCAATCATTACTAGTTCAATATATATAAATAATACATAATACAAATTTAAAATTTTAATTAATTAAATAAATAAATAAAGAAAGAAAGAAAATGAACAAAATAAAAATAAATACGTGTAAATGAATAACAAATAAAAATTGAATACATAAATAAATAACAATATATAAATGAAGAAAAAATAAATACACGTAAATGCATAAATATATAAAACAAAATTAATATTTACATTTGTTTACTCACATGCGGTACCTGGCGACCAATAAGAATGATTGTATAAAGATTATAAAATTCAATTATAGAGATTTATTTTTACAATTACACAGTCACACACACACACACACACACACACACACACACACACACACACACACACACACACACGCACGCACGCACGCACGCATGCACGCCCGCACACACGTACACATACACACACACGCAGATAAAATTATATGCATACATGTACACATACATTATAATATATTATATATATTATATGTATAGATGTATACATGGTAACGGTCTGGGATTTAAACAGGAAATTGTACTATGTTCATTTATTCGAGTTATCTTCATGTTTTGCTCCCACAACGTGTTGAACTAAATCAGCGCGTGCACGTTGAAGCAATTTGTCTATAAAATAATGCGGAACTATTTTTTTGAGTACTTATTTTAGTTCTAGTAGTAAAACAGTTTGAGCTGAAAAAGAAAGTTTTTGAACATTCATTTGCTGCTCTCATCTGCTTGTCTTGTTCAATTATCCTTCTCACGGAGGCTTTATCACACTGAGAACCAGACTTATCGCCATTCTGTCAGATTCAGTCGAGGCAGACGGCTGGTGTAAAAGAAATAGAAGTACGCGTAGGAATATAGGTCTCAAAACGATAGGCTTCTTATAGTCCAGCAAGACTTGCATAAGTCACATAGTTTCGGGGCTGAGCCTCTAGGTAATTTTTGACAAAAATGGCTAAAATGTTGGTACATGTAATTGGCTAAACATATGTTGTCTAAATTAGTCTCGTTTTAACCATTTTACTGAAAAACACTGTTGGCAAATTGGCTAAAAGAACATCTTGTTCAGAGTGAGCCCTGATGTTTATGTAGCACATTTTGTTACGATAATATTGGTGTAGTATTGCTACAAGTGTTCCTCTCATATCGGTTCTACTGCAACCAATCTAAATGATGTGATTGAATTGTAATACATGGTATATCTCGACGCCTCCTCCGCGGAACACAGGTTGGGACCTGCAATGTAAGCTTGGACCACACGGTTATGGTTGTAATGGATGTGGTATATTGATAGAATAATAGCTCTACAATTACTATTAAGCAAGCAAATGAAATATTTTCAATTCGTGATAATGTGCAATAATGTGTGTCGGATTTATATTAGTGATGTGCTTTAGGATGAACGATCGGATTGTTTCATCACTGGGTGGGTGTGGTCTATGTACTTAATCTCTTAGGCTGCATCCCAATGGCTGTGATGTCTATGAAGTTGGTCTCTTAGGGTGCAACCATGCAATAGCTGTGATGTCTATCTATTTTTCTCTCTTATTCTCTTGGAGTGTAACCCAATGACTGTGATGTCTATGTGCTTTGTCTCTTAGAGTGCAAAATAATAGTTGTGATGTCTATTATTTTGGTATCTTAGAGTGCAACTTAATAGCTGTGCTGACATAACTTGTAGCTCAGGTTTTTTAGAATGAAGCTCCTTAGACCCGTTGGGAGTTTCCCGTTCCAATCAGTGGACCACGACAGGTATATCACATAAGTTGGAGTTGGCGTATAAATGATACCTTGGTGCTAACCTCAAAAGAGTAATAGATGTGTGTTGAAGCCCAAAACGTCCCAATTGGGACATCTTGGGCTGGACACCGGCCCAAGATCCGCAATCGGTTTTTTCTGAGACTATGTATCAACACAACAGCGTATTTGACATCCAACAGTGGCTGATGATTAATCAATGTTCTCCAGTGGTGTCGATAAACAAACTTTATTTTTATACGTCATGATATTGTCATCGTGTCTACGACTGTCCTACACTGAAATACCCGTTTGAGGGCGTTAACAAGTTTGTTATTTTGATCATTTAAAAAACACCGATTGGAAACGTTTGCCTACGAAAAAAATACAATTCTCAAGAGTATGCATGTTAGAACCAGGCATGTCGTTTGCTACTTGGCTAAACTATTAAACCAACTGATTTCATTAACCAAAGAAAATTAACGTCAATAACCGAAGTGTCGTCAACAATGGACATTGATTCATGGACATGGCCGATCTAAAACGAAATCTTCAATTAGCAAAATGACAAAAGAGTTCCAGCGAAATATTCTCCAACAGGAAGTTTACGCTTTTCGCCTCTCAGTGAACGGAAGTAACGATTTCTTCAACTGGCTCACTGATTGGCTCGTTTGATTGATTGGTTTAAACGAGTTTGATCACGAGACTGATTCCAATAGTTGACAATAGTTTGTATAAACAAAACTCCACACGTGCTATTTTCGTAAGAACAGTTATCAGTTCACTGCTTGTAGTGGTATTATGGAAAACACGTTATCATGTAATCTACGTAATTATTTTACGTTGACTAACGTCAAGATTGTGTATGAAATATAATTTCTTGAAAACATCACATGTATTAAAAAAAGAGAGTATATGTTGATATATTAAACGAGCTAACATAAAATACTGAGATGATGGATCGAGTGAGTAATGATGGTAGTTCACGTTGCTACGAAGGTCGGGGAAGTAGGTTCGAATCCCACTTGTGCACCTAGTAGTTAGTAGGTTTCCTTTATACATTATATTAAAAAACTAATGCTCTGGAAGTCGCTCTGGGACCGTTCTGCCAGTTCTAAAGACGGCGGTGGTGCGAGCAGAATAATTATTGTGACGTAATCGATATAATAATGATGGTCTCAGGCAGACGATTAATTCGTGGAAGTTCGCGTTCTTGACAATCGTTGTAAATATAATTTTAATTACTTCTGATCATTTATTTTTGTTAATTGTATTTTCATCATACTCTTTTTGAATATGATTGACTTCTTTCATTAGTAGTTTAAAATACAGAATTGCAACATAGTTTTATTTTATCTTAATTGTACCTGATTACGCCCTTATCCTATGTTCGTTACCCATTTTTTCAGTAAATTTATCATACGCTATTAATAAAACTGCATGGGACATTCCAGTCAATAAGTAATTTAGCTTACATTACAATATTTGACAAAATTATTCCTTCATGTAAGGTATTAAAACAATGTAATTTAATCCTGGAATGCTATCCATTATTGACATGCTAGAATGCAGTAGGACTACAACCCACACACCGCCTACAGCTTTTTAGAGGAATATTGTATATTATTTTACAACTGTTACATCTAACATTCTAGGTCACTCGTGAATTGTCCTAAATGTTTGTGATAAATCTGTAATGATTTTTCGCATGTTAATTCCTTATAATTATTGTATCCTTTGCCAAAAATACTTCTTACAAAACTTTTGCTATTAAAAAATTAAATTGTTTACACAGTTATGTATTAGTGATGAGGCAAATTAATGGTGGTACGTAATGTTAAACGTCATTCTTGAAGTAACCAGATAACAATTAATTATTTAAGATTTTCTGTTGTCAATGTTATGTATAGAATTCCCTGCAATGCAAGCTGCTATTAGAACACGTATGTTTCGAGTTAATATATTACCTATGTCAGGCCTCAGCGCCTATGTTTATGGTGAGATAAAATTAGAGAGGGGTTCGGAAGCAGTATTCATACAACACAGTCAAAGGTTAGGAGATTGTTGCACATTCAACCGATGTTAGATCGGAAAGGTGCGAGGCGATAAGGTCACATTAATAAGTTGTTGTTTATTGTTTGTAACAGTGTCACATGATAATACTCATAAAAGTAAAATTTTGTTTAAAACATGTATTGTCACCCAGCCTAAGTAGGCTTGTGAGACACTTAAAAACATTTATATATATAATAAAATACATAGTAGTAGTTTTTCAAAAATAAATTCGGTCTCACGGTTTGTCGAACGGTCAATGACCGACGCAATCTGTCTTTTTCCCAACCCTGCATAATACATATACATGTACACATAAATTGTATCTCCTTTTGGTATGTTTTCAGATGTTCCGAGTGCACCCAGACTTCCCCCGAAGGCAGTCGGCACACTTCGCAAGCATAAACCGAACCGGAAGCCACGCACACCATTCACGACATCTCAGTTGCTTTCATTGGAAAAGAAATTTCGAGAAAAACAATATTTGTCAATAGCGGAAAGAGCCGAATTTTCTGCCTCATTGAACTTAACGGAAACTCAAGTGAAGATTTGGTTTCAGAATCGTCGGGCCAAGTCTAAACGACTACAGGAAGCGGAACTAGAAAAGTTGCGCATGCACTCAAAGACAATGCTTCCGCCAATATTTGGTGTGTCTCTTCACCAATCACCTGCCAGTCTTTTATACAACGGTGCTTTTGCGAGGTCGCCATTTTTACCTCAGACTTTGATCTCACCGCTGGCAATGTACGCTGGTTTGCAGCCGGGTTTGCCGCCCATGCAATGACTATCTTGAGGGCAAAGACTTAATCAATTATTTAAGTGCAATATTTTACTTAATGACTCGGGGAGAAACAAAAAAGGCATCTGTTCCATGCCGCGCTGAATCTTAGAAAAGGTTCAAGTGTACCTCTATTAGTTGATTGTGGTGAAACTGCTAAAAGGTGTAATTTTCTCTTCAATATGTTTGAACCCCCCGTGGCGTGGCACTTTCAACAGAGAAGCATAGAATCCGCGGTCTAATCTCCACGACTGCTCTTCAGGCACCGGTGCTTGACAATAGTAAAAACAGTATTCTCAAGGGACGACAACTCGGGTTAAAGAAAGGACAACTTGCCCCATGGCTAGGTCATCAGGTCCGCACGAACTCCGAACACAGTCATTTCAAAGGTATCCATTTTCTTACTTATTATATCATTGAACGTAACATTAGATACGGATTGAATTAGTTTATATTGAATACGAAATGTTTTACTGATGTAACTAATTATTTCTCGCGCGTGCGCATTTCTCCAACTGTCGAAATCGTCTGGTGATCGGCTGATGTACATTCTTGCTATTAGAATAACAAAGAGATCAAAGTATTATTGAATTCTTTACCTGTTACGGCGAGATGCATTAACCTTTCAGAGAAATGTATATGTACACAGGGTAAAAGTTTTAAAACGCATTAAACAGCTTGTGCGGATTTTCGGTAAATTTATCAAATGATCGCCTGTGTTTTGTTAAATGGAAATAAAGGTGATAACGACACACACAATGACCAGTTAAGTCAAACAGGTAGAAATACATCCGTCAATGATTTACAATGTAAATGATATCAGATAATGCGCTTTTTTCTCTGCTCCCGGCATATGTTGGTCTGGACAAGCGCCGTAAAAGACACTCGCTGTGCAACAACATGAAACCCAAGCTGGTAATTTAAGAACATTTTAAGGGGAGTTTGTGAATATTTATTTGATTTTGAAAAGAACCACACACCGTCTTGAAATAAATTAGATTAGGTGATAGGAACGTGTAATATGGTAAAATCTTCCTTTTCTTCTTCTTCGTCTTTAAATAAACCCACACGAACATAAATTAAACAATTGAACCTGCATGTTACAAAGGCTAACTTTTTATAATAATGTTTTATTTCACCATTTTTGTAAACCATTATAAATATACAATGCACATTATAATACATTAATGCATAGATATTCCATAGATATAAATAGGTGACAGGATTAGAGGATAATTATTGTGAATTTCAACCAAATTTCAATGTAATCCGATCACTTTCTCTATTGATAAAGTTTGTTTGTTTAATGACACCTCTGGAACACATTGATTATTAATCAGCGGGTATTGGATGTCAAATGCACGGTTGTATCGACACTTGTTCACCATATAAGGTACTGTTCTTCGAATAACAGCAAGGGATAGTTTATGTGTACTTTCCCACAGACAGGATAGCACACACCACGGCCTTTGATAGATCAGTCGTGGATCACTGGCTGGAACGGGAAATAACCCAACGGGTCCTCTGAGGAGGATAGATCCTTCGACCCATCGAACCACAGGCGGACACTCTACTGCTGAGCTATACCCCGCTCACTTTCTATATTGAGATATCCTATTACACACATATAATGCGAGACTATTAAAACATATATACACGTACTTAGTACATACCAGTCCAACCCCCACCCACACAGGCTCGACACTATATTTGTTCCAAACAAATGTTCTATACTATATTATTATATAGCATAGATTTTATTTATTTATTTATTTATTTATTTTTTTTTAATTTGGTAGTGCCTGTACCCACCCCCACAAACAAGATATCAACATGCTAACAATATAAATTAGACAAGTCGTAAATTAACTATTATTTAAATAAATTATGAAATCCAGACCAAACGTTAGAAACTTGTTATTAATTACTTCTGCAATATGCAATCTTTTTTGTGATATGGTAATATATTAACAACTCCTTTTAAATCCATGGCATGACTGTGGGAAAATTTATATAAAAAAGCATTTCTGGTAATCAAAAAAGGAGTAGCTTATGAAGCACCAGTTGGCTTCTAAGACCATGTGTCGACATTTCCGTGGTCTGGCATCCAAAGTTAATTTTTAATCAGTGTGCTCAAACGGCGCCGTTAAACAAATAAATATTTGTTGTTAAATTCATTCTATTGAAATAGATTAAATAACTGTACACAGGAAACAAATTACTAGACCAATGAAATTATTTATCAAATCAACAACTAAATAGATTCAAGAAGGCGAGAAGTATACAAAATGTTCAGTCAACAGTTACTAATAATATCAAGTATGGAGTGATATACTATATAAAAAAAAAAGTTTAGCAAAGAATTTGTATAAAAATGTGTAATCCACTAATATGGATGATAAAGTTACCGAAAAAAAAGGAATATTTATTTATAATTGTAACAAATTAAACCCTAACAAAGCAGAAGATTTTTTTTAACATTTGTTTTACAATGAAGCATTAAGATTAATTATTTTTAAACTATGAAGTAAACTGAAGTATTCTATTTAATTAAACTAACTCTTTTTCTTGTGATATAACACAATTTGTTTCAATTGTTTTATGCTAAAATTATATACACGTACAGAACAAAACGTACAAAAGGAAATAAAATACACCTTAACACAGTTACTGTAGAGCATGTGATTAAATAATTGTTTGAAGCACAAAGATGCATTTTATTGAAACGTTGTCATTTTGGTTTTTTAAACAAGTACTGAACATAACATAATTATATACTAATTGTGATGAACATAGCTTCTTAGAAGTGTAACATTTGCTAAGTACAATGAATGTATTTAATAACGGTACAGTCTCGAGTTTGAAGACGAGTGCCACCGTACTTACGCATCTAATGCTATTTGTAACATTTTTTTCTGGCTAAATTTTGTTTGATTAAAGTTAAGATTTACTTACTTTTTATTACTTAGAATATCAATATTAAATTTGTGTATCCAATGCGTTTGTAATACATGTACCTTAATATAGTCATTGAACTTTTGCCTACGATAATTTAGTATGATACAAATTATTTTAGACAAAAGTCCACATTAAGATATACTACATGTATAACAATTTCGATGACTAGAAATACATTGGATATACGTATATTGATATTGTAAGCAATAAGATGTAAATAAATGTTAATTTTAATCATAATAAATAAATGATCTAAACAACTAGCAAGAAATATGTTACAAACCGCATTAGATACGTAAGTACGCTGGCACTCGTATTAAAACTCAGAACTGTACCTTTAAAAAACTCACAACACACAACAATAAAAAAAACAATGTATGAAAAAGCATTTTAGAAACTCACTCATATATGTACACGTTCTAATTTGAAACTTTTTACAACCTTTACAGAATGTATAAATAATGTCATCACGCACAATTTGAAAAGTCCTGTTTGATAATAGCTTTTAATCGACGGTGTCGTAGCTGTAGATAACATTGTATATAATATTCTAATGTATATAAAAAATGGTTTGGGGACTCATGCTTTCCGTGCGTTGGCGTTGTTCGTCGCAGCAGCAGCTGCAGCAGCGTGATGATGTCGTCACAGATTACAAACAATCATACAGATATATTAGCTGGGATGAATGTAACATCAAGTAACATGTCAATTCATATTTTACAGTCCTACTTATCTCCTGTGCTATAAAACTATAGAACTATAAAACATATATATAATTAAACTATGAAAGTAAATTGTACATATAGTTATTAGTTGTCAATGTCCTATATGGGTCTCCTCCCAACATATTAAACTGATAGGTTACCTCTGTTATTCGTTATCATGCTAATACTAACTTATTTCTTATGAAAGTAAATTGTACATACATGTACATACAGTTATTAGTTGTCAATGTCCTATATGGGTCTCCTCCCAACATATTAAACTGATAGGTTACACCTGTTATTCGTTATCATGCTAATACTAACTTATTTCTTATGAAAGTAAATTGCACATACATGTACAGTCAATGTCCCATAGGTGTCCAAACATATTAAACTGATAGGTTAAAATCGTTATTCGTTATCATGCCAACACTAACTTATCTCTGTCACGTAACATATCAATTCATACTTTACAGCCCTACTTAAATACTGTTTTATCTCCCGTGCTAGCAGGAACTATGCAAAATATATAGAATTAAACTATGAAAGTAAATTATACATACATGTACAGTTATTAGTTGTCAATGTCCCATGGTTCTCCCAACATGTTAAATTACTCATTATCCGTTATCAAACTTATCATACTAACACTATATCTTATATGTTCTGGACAAACAGTCGAGGCAGCTAGCTGCTGCATGCCCAGGACTGACGTGCTTGAACCTCAATTGGATATAAACATGTAAATAACTAACTGACTAAATGTGGTACATTCAATAAAAGTAAAATAGACTCGCCTGTAATTATTGCTATTATATAAACGTATGTAGTGAATAAATCATTTTCTTTAAAGGAACACAAAGAAGAGCATGTGTTTAAGGTTTAATGGTGCAAACATTGAGGGCATATAGTAATAACTAGTTTACCACTATCTTACCATTTCAGAACGTTAAATTTTTTTAAAATCACCGTTTTTAGCGAAAGAGAAGTTTAGGGTCGGCAGGAAAAATGGAGTCGGTCAGAAATAGTAGACAAATCCTTTTTGTCTTATATTGTGTGGGAATTAAAAATAAACCTATTATATAGGTTGTTGGTAAGAACGGTCGCCTGTGGAACATGAAGTCGAAGGATCGATCTTCCTCACTCGACACATTAATAAATAAATTATATTTATAGTAATGTATAGTTAATACCTGCACACAGCACTGCCATAGAAACGGAGAGATATGGCTTTGTAGTAATAAAGAACGATTAGAGAGACTTTACATAATATATAAAGATATACACTTGTGTATTGATATGTAAGTACATGTGTATCCATATACCGGTATTAACTTTAATAAATAAAAATGCTCTATCAGCCAAAATGCGCATAGTGTGACATTCATATTAAAACTCGAGACTGTGCCTTTAAATTAATATACATAAACGTTTATATTGAAGCAACAACTCAGTTTTTTTTTTATAAAACGGGTTAATTATGTTATGTACTACCGGTACGTATCGTGTATATAATTAAGTGTATAATTATATAATGCTTATGGACTGCATAAAATTATGTTTACGGCGAATAAGGCATTATATTCTATTTGAACATGCATATTATTTACAAACAGTTTTAATCGATAATCACCTTAGACAATCAAAATTTGATACCATACAAATCGGACATGTGTATGCATATTTCTGCACACAATTGAAAACATAAAACGAATCTGTCAGGTTCATAATTTTTCATCAACTTAAAATGCCATTGTTATTTTGTAAAGACTATTATTTAAATAATAATCCTGGCAGCTCACAAGCATAGTAAAGAAAATATAAATAAATCTATATAATGTAACAATATTAGTCCGGTGGAGTCTTGACATATAATGGTAGAATAGTGCAAAATGTGATTCTAACATGCCATTTGGCACACAGCATGGTTATGATGTCTAGAATAAAAAATTTAATAG
>JAUTCZ010051999.1:0-10910 GCA_032273805.1 Melanodrymia brightae | reverse complement strand
AAACGGACGAGGTAAGGAGGGTGAAGCCTGTAATTTTGAATTTTCTCAGTAGGAGATTAAGGCCAAAAGTATAAAAATGGTGCGCCATAAATTTCTTATGGTGATTTTAGCGCAAATTTTGAACATCCCGGAATCAATGATATATATATTGTTTTCATTGGACAACAATATCAATATGTTCACAATACAGGACTGGTGTTTTGCACTATTTGACCTTTCAGGGTCACCAACAGTTATCTTAGGTAATATATAATTATGTTAATGGTGAACTTCAGAGCTAAAATTTATTTAATTTTAGAAAGAAACATATAAGTTAATTTACATGAGTCAATTAATGTTTGCCTATATTGTTTAAAACACCAACGCCACGAAATTTGTTGGCTTTATATTTTAAATTATTTTTAGTGAAACAAGTGGTAGACAGATCAAACCTGGAATGAACCTTTTAGCCATTGTTTTGAAGGAAAAACATCATTTCCTTCACCGTTTTTGTCAATAGACTGAAGTGTCTGCCAAACAAAGCTGACTAACGTAATGAATAAGTCGTATGTTCGCAGTCTTGAACGCATGTATATCTCATCAACATGACGGTTTTTCAAATTTGTACATGGCAACCATCTGTATACAGACTGGATATGATCCAAGTGGTAAGTGGTTTCACATGGCACGTGCTGGGTGTGATTGTAATCACACCATGATCCATCTTAGTCTTTGTGGAGGTTTGTTGTCATGACCCGCCAGGCAAACTAGGAATCATCGGTTTTGAAGACCCTCTGTGTTAATACCCCCAAGCGTTTACGACACCAACACACATGCAAGAAACCGCATTCTGGTAACGGTAGAACTGTCAAAGAAATAAACGGGTTTGCACTGTGCACAAGGTATGGCACGCGCACCGACCAGCAACAAGACTCAGAAATAATGAATTTGTTGCCTGGTAGACATACTATAAAATACTTTAATTTCAAAGGATTCAAAGAGAGCAGCTTTTAAAGAAATAAAAGTTGCATCCTTTGACCTTAACATTATCTTTCCCCTGTTAAAACCATTATCAATATGAAAACATGGCAAGTTCCGTCTGCCAATAATGTTAAAAGCAAATGTGAGAGTAAGGTAATTCTTTATGGATATTCCAAACGAAAAATTCAAAAATAGGTTCATCTTTCACTTCACAGGACGAAAACCGATTTAGATATGAGCAAAGGGAACAGATGCTAAAATCTTTATTCTTTCAGCAGAAACCTGATTGCAGATCTGTTTTAAATATGTCTTTGATGTTCCGATACACCACATTGCTAGTCTCATCCAAAACCAGTTCCTACAATCAATTACCTGCAGAGTGAAAAGAACAGAACTGCGTAGAAGCAAGAAGATACATAATAGTTTGTTTTTTTAAATATGCATTGTGTGTTTTGTTATTTGAGTGACAGGTGTCAATGAAATGTGCACAGATCCGTTGCAGGACGTCAACAGGTGGCCCTCACGTGGCACGTCTGGCGCGTGCACAGCTAGCACGTGCAAGCAGACGTGGCTGTTCTTGGGCCGTTATGGTAAACATACTAGACTAGTGAGGCCATGAGGTGGAGTGCTATTGTTTCAGGTGATACAGAGTCCTATTATCAGAGGTCATCAGATACACACGTGTACGGGGCAAGCTGTAAATTTGTCAAGACATCGCTTAACAACACATGAAGCGTCTTTGCTGCTATACTGGGAAATGCGTGGAATGCGTGCAGTATATTTACGACGCCGGCAATGTCTTATAACACGAGAACACACACGCTTCTTTTCACATTTTAAAACACGTGTGTTCATGTTATTGTTATCATTTTGATGTCAAACGCGTTAGTTAGTTATAACTTATTTGTGTCCACTCCTTGTGTCCAATTAAGGTTCAAGCGCGTCTGTCATGGTCACGCAGTCCAGCTGCTTCGACTGTCTGTCTAGGACAGAAGTTAGTGTTAGTATGATAGAGGAAACTCGCTACTCCTATTTGACAAATAGCATGGGATTTTTATATGCACTTTCCCTACATAGAGGACATTACATACCATGCCTTTGTTAAACCAGCTGTGGAGACTGGTCGGTGGAAGTACACCTACTCATTGAGCTTTGCGGAGAACTCTCTGGGTTGGAGTGGGTACTGGGATTAAGAATCCCATATGCCACGAATGAAATTCGAACTCAATACGCATCAGTATTAATCCCGATGCTTTAACTATTGTGCTACAATGTTTTGTCGAGATACTCGTATGATGTGTAGAAATATAATGATACTTTGACATGCTGATGTTTACAATTATATAATAAATATATGCAATTATGTAGATAAACAAGAAAAGTGTTTTCTCTTCTGTTTATACACATTCGCGCCAAAATGGTGAGTGATTCTCTTTAAAACTAAGCGTTGATGTCATCACTGAAACTAAATTGCGACAGTAAAATCAGTATTAAAATCTCGAAATATTCAAATACAACTCGGTGATATTTTTTGAGGTTTGTGGACATCTTTATTAAATACTTACTTGTTTCTGCCTTGTTTTTCCTTCAGTTTTTTTATTTGTTGATGATGTGTAGAAATGTTTACACGCAGACGTCAAAACATGGATATATCTGTTGCTGGCGTATAGCACGTTTTCGGAAGTGAACGGAATTCGGTAATGAATGCAATTGAAGGTGTTGACGATACTCAACTCCAAAAGAAACGCAAAAACTAATCAAGAATAGACATCACTGGATGGTTTAATTACACTGTCCTCGTGTGATATAGATCCCAAATAAATGAGAATAAATACATCACACAATAGACCAGGTGAAGACATGATATTATACCAATCGCTTTTTAATGTTCTTTATTTGCGATTCTTTTGGAATTGAATATACCAAAAAAAAAATACACGTCAGTAGTCAATCAGAGGCTATGATCTATGATTGTAACTTCTCGTTCTAAGTGATTCTTTGATGCATAGCCTGTTGTCTTACATAGTCTTTTATCATGTTATAGTGTATTATACTATAGCCTATAGGCTGTATCTGTGTATTATAATACAGGGTGTATCTGATAACATTAATTTTGGCGTTTCATTTAGCTACGACATTCCCCGACCAAAAGATCCGATTGCAATTACACTGGTCTGTGTACCAAATCGACGACTCTTGTTTATAACTGCTCGCATTCCCGCCACGGGTACCAGTCAACCGTCTATCTGGAATATTGAGGATTTTATCATCAGGATAAAACGTAGATACAATAGTTAAATATTGCTAATTCTCTAGTTTGATAACTTGCTTTTAGCGGCGTGGTGTTATCGGCTAATGGTTATGGCATTACACCAGCCGGTGCTTTATCAGCTACGCTGTAATGGGATTACCATAGGATCTGAAATATCGATTACTGATGAAATATAAATATTTTTCTTTCGGCTTAAACACTAAATGAAATAACGGCATTATCTGCTGATTTGCGATATAGCTTTCGGTTTAATATCCCTAGTGTGGGTTACCGTACAGTATAAGCATTGCCATATCTGAGATACTTTAGGGCATTATTTGGCGATTTTAAGCAACGCATTGCCTTGTCCTTCCGGCTCAGATGTTGTTTCATCATGGTTATAACATTCATTGACAAGAGAAAACTTTAAAAAAAGTTTTGTAGTAGACATACATAGCCCCCTGTACACTATTGTTTGTAGTTTTTACAATACACTGATTTTTATTCATTTTTTATATCATGTATACCACATGTTGTCTTTTTTCGTGCTAGGATGTCGTTAACCAAAATTAATTCATTCTTTCAGAAGCCATTCACTATATGCATGACGCATCATTGACACAGATGCAATATACCATGCATACTTTGACCTGTTTTGTACGCTTTCTTATTTTCAATAAAAACACATGACCAAACAGAGTTAAAGTAACTCGAAATATTTAAAATTCAATGTCAGTTCCCTAAGGATGTGCAGAGATACGTGTTTAGTCTGATATAGCCTAAGTCTTGACGTTTAGACTTCAAAGTCAGCGCAAAACAGCCATCTGGCTATTGAGACTATCATTCGCATAATATAACAAGGATCCAGTCCCCTTTATAAAATGTTTCTCATTGAATAATTGCTGGAAACAATGCTATCAATTTTTATTTAGTGTACAAAAACCATAGCCCGTAATCCTATGATTGACATTGATGTTTTGAATTGTTGTGAATGTTAAAATATTAAACCATCTCACATGTAAATCCTGTTTATTTGAACCTAATATTGTGTTCTCTAAACTCTCACAAAATTAGTTCTGATTTATACGTTGTCACACAAGCAAGTTTTGGGGTCCGTGTCTTAATCTTATCCATTGAAACTGATTGTACACGTAGTATGATCAGCACGTAATGTCATAAAGATATAAATTGTGATATATTTCAGGAAGACATTAAAGGTGAAAGAAATCCTGATAAAGATGAAATGTGTTGGGAGTAATGGTGTTTCGAGTTACGTATTTGCCAGATTATCGCAGCAACATGACTGATGACGTTTTTCTAGATAACTGCAGCTCTGTGTTCGCGGGTCGGCTGATACGACTGATATCATCAGGCAGGGCAATGTAGTTACCTCTTGTATGTAGTATAGGCAACGAGAGTCCTCCCCACCTGCCAGATCGATCGTCTACCCTTGGCGTCTTCCTCTAGGTCTGTCTAGACATGGCTTAATGGGATTTTAAAATTTGATGTCTACAAAATGTGTATATATGTTACACAAGTATATTGTATCAGGCATCGGATGTGTCTCTCTATTATTCATAAATAAACTGATTATCATTTTAACTGTATCATATGTAATGGGTATACAAGTAATTGGGTAATAACGGTGTATGTGTGGGCGAGGGTATAAATATTAATGTAGTTATATACTGAGCAAAAGTAAAAATGTAACATTTTAAAATGTAATAGTACAATGTCTAAATCAAAACATACACTCTATCAGAGTAAACCGACATGTTGCACGTACATGTACATAGTTTATCAGCAAACGTGGCATTAAATGTGCAATGTACAGACCACAAGACAAGAGTCTGGGTTAAGATTTTCAACGGGTTTCATAAACCTGGTATTAATCCAATTACTTTCAGACTCCGCAAGACCGTTGGAACAACGACTTCCGTTATCGAATTAAGAGTCAAAGTGTGTCTGACAGCCAAAACGAAGGCGTTGTGTTGCTGTTATAGGTACCAATAGGTACAAGGAGTGTGGTAGGCATACACGTTACTGTACATGATATGCATAAGAGTTTACTTCTAACAGCCTCTGTCTCCCATGTGCTCATGTAAAGACTCCGAACAGTCAACCGAACATGTCATCCAAGACTGTAAACATCTACAGCAGCTGAGGGACACTACATGAACAACTACAACAACATTGCAAAGGACGTTGTACGGTACCAAAGGTGAATTACAGAGAACGTTATCGTTCACCGTCACAGCTCGCCTCGATCATTAGCATTTTGACCAATATTATTCATATTAAAGGATTTATACTTTTGTTCAGAAATTCTCACGAACATTTTACACTACAGCACCCACTGTTAAACAGTGATTCCTACTGTTGTTAACAACGATGACTTTACATTTCGGTGTTCGGTGGGCGATGTGTCGAATTGTTGATAATTTGCATGCATTGCTTTACATGTAAAACATTTCACTGACATTTATGAACCTGATCGGTTTTTTATATGGTAATTCCAATGGATTAACAATACCTTGGAACTTTAATAGTGTGAGTTCTGTGCACCTAAGACTCAAATCGACATAATAAACAGTTTACTATTTCTTTAAATAGATTAACACAGTCTTGTAGCACGGTGTAAATAATGGACAAAATGCAATCGTCTGTAGTGTAACACTAGTATGTTTATGTGTCATCTGGTGGACTTCAAACTAAATCTAATGAGAGGAAATACAAACAGACGAAACACGGAGAAGATAATGGGTAGCTAATTGAGTTGGAATAAGTTAACTGCGGGGGCCAGGCAAACAGAGACACGTGCAGCTAATGTAGTTAACCGTGGGCTGGCTGTTAACGCTTGTCTCCTATCACTCAGGATGAGGGGCTAAATAGCCACATCTGCAGCTCTACCACCGCCTGCAGTAACGGACACTCGCTGTTCTCCGATTGCAAGACGTACAACAGTTAAGAGACAGGTGCATGTTTATTAGGCATAGTTTCTGAAACTGCAACAGTACAGCGTACAATTTGAGTGAATTTTAATACTGAGACACTACAGTGTATAACTTGAGTGGCTCTCAATACTAACATAGTACAGTGTACAACTTCAGTGACTCTCAATACTAACATAGTACATTGTACAACTTGACTGACTCTCAATACTAATATAATACAGTTTACAACTTGAGTGACTCTCAATACTAACATAGTACAGTGTACAACTTGAGTGACTCTCAATACTAACATAGTACATTGTACAACTTGAGTGACTCTCAATACTAACATAGTACAGTGTACAACTTGAGTGACTCTCAATACTAACAGTACAGTGTACAACTTGAGTGACTCTCAATACTAACATAGTACAGTGTATAGATTGAGTGACTCTCAATACTAACATAGTGCAGTGTATAACTTGAGTACAGTGTACGACATAAGTTAATCTCAATACACATAAGCATTAAATTAGACATCCCCCACCCCACCCCACCCCAAGTCTCATCACCCTCATACTAGACGTCCCTGCACACTAACTACAGCGTGTAGGTTCGGCGAGTATTAATAGTGACGGAACTTCCCGAGGCTATTGTTCTACAGCAACATCAGACGATTCGGAGGTCCAGACGGAAAGGCAAGCTCCGGTATAGACAATGTCTTAATGTTTTTGGAATAAATAGCCTGGCGGGAAGTAAATAGGATAGAAGGGTGGAACAATTTTCCACCGAGCATCCCACATCGTGTTAGCCTTTATCTCGACGACTCTGCAAACACGCATCGGTTTTCTTTGTATACAAAGCGATGATTAAAGACGAAAGTATAGTGTAGCAGACATTGAACGTCATACCAATGTTATGCCACAGGTGTCTCACCTGCAGAGTGTCGGAGCCCTGCCAAAATCTGGCAGAATTCTCGTTTCAGGAACGAGGAACAGTCAGTGAGACAGAGTCTAGTAAATATTCTAAGACTTATGCCACAGTGGTTAACATTTCGGGCTTAAGGATGGTAGGAATTGGGTTCGAATGCCTTTCGCGATATATGGGATTCTTAATCCTAGTACCAGTTCTAACCCGGAATGAAAGCACCCAATACTCAACGGGCAGGTGTGCTACCACTTACACCGAGCAGCGTCTTAAAATGGTGTTACGAAGGTCCTGGTATGTACCGTCCTGTCTGTGGCAAAGTACATCATAATTATAAAAGATCCTTTGCTACTTATCAAATATGAGTAGCGGGTTTCCTCTATCATGCTAACACTAACTTCTGTCCTGGACAGGCAGTCGAGACAGCTGGACTGCGTGGCCATGACAGAGGAACTAGAACCGTAATTGCACGTAAATAATGTATACCGTAATTAACTAAAAAATATATATTTGTTTGTAAAATGCATAATAATTATGCGATGTTGCGTACGTTAGGGTTGTTTACTTTAGATACAGTGTGTATATTAATATAATATAATAATAATAATAATAATAGCTCGTATTTAATTCTTATTTTATACGCGCGGAGGCGAATGATCAAAGATTGTGCAATGACTATTATAGTGTTTATTTTCTTGTAGTCATTTCAACACATGTTTCGCTATGTTGACCCTCGTGACAAAATGGAATAGAGTTCTAAGTGGATATTTGTTTAATGCTATCAGCTAAAGTGCGTATAATGTTTCTGTTTTCACAAGTATAATCTAACATTTCAGATAACGCGCAGGTGTGTTGTTCTTCAACATTACCCACAATATTACATGCTCTTTAAATAACACACAAACAGATTAGATCCCGTTTATACTGTTCGCAAAAAGAAGCCACGCAATATAATATAGGTAAAGATAAAGATAAAGTTTGTTTGTTTAACGATACCACTAGAACACATTGATTATTAATCAGCAGCTATTTGAGGTAAAACGCACGGAAACCCGCTGCCGCCACATAGGCTACTCTTCTTCGAATAACAGCAAGGGATCTTTTATGTGCACTTCCCCACAGACAGGATAGCATACACCACGGCCTTTGTTAGACCAGTCGTGGATTACTGGTTGATACGGAAAACAACCCAACGGGCCCACTGCTCTATTGCTGAGCTACGCCCCGATCCCTTCATTGATAGAAGTACGGTGCAAAATATAACTTAATAATATGACAGTGTATGACACGGAAACATTCGCTTTTAAGTCCGATAACAATCGATTATGTAGCTTGACTTCCAGACACAATTCTGTGGAGCTTGTTGCGCGAACTTATTTTTAAACGCTATACGCTATATATACAGTATACAGTATTTAGTGTTGAACAAAATATATGTTCCTTTGTGACGAGACAAATAATGCGTAAGAGAAGTAAACAATCTAAAATTGACATTTTTCTATTAAAAATCCAACGCTGATTGTTGCTTTCTTGTAGATTTTACGAAAAACAACATCATACAAGTTCGATAGCTAATATTTACCATAGATATATTAATTTCTCCTCATATAGTCAGTATTGTGTATGGAAAAAAAGCTTAAACATTGTCAGACTCATGATCGTGTCCGACTAGCGATCAGTTTATCCTATATATCCTCAAAATAAAAGATCTCTTGCTGTTATTTGAAGAAGAGTGCCTATATGACGGCCGTGAGTTTCCTCTGTGACCAAGTGTCCATATAACCGTGCATTTTACATCCACTAACCGCTGATTTCTAATCAATGTGTTCCAGTGGTGTCGTTAAACAAACAATCTTGATCTGAAGTTCAAGCACCCCCACCCCATCCCCATCCCTCCCACCCCACAGTGCACGCGCAGTCTGCTATACCAAGTTCAAGGACGCAGTTTCCAGGATGTGATTGTGTCCAGTATGTCGTAGAAATAACGTAAACAATGATAAATTCATTCAAGTAGAGATAGATGATGAACTCTCTTTAATTACATGTTAAAACGGTGCAAGCGTTAAAAACATCCTCTCCTACGTTTGCCCAGTGGATCCATGCGAAAGTTAAGATAATTAATCGCGTTTAAAAGCCTTTTTACTGGACAAGTTTACATGCAGGTGTGAATCTGAGTGATTAAACTCCACCTTTGATGTTATTGTTGTTCTTGTGCTTTGCAACATTCCACACACACATCGTGTATATTTAAAGGTGAAGCGGGAGTTTATTAACTTTTCGTAGTGTGTGAATCGACTGGCGAAGTGCTCAGCGGGACCCGTGTTGTTAAGTGGCTACCTGTCAAACGAACGGATAAATGACCACGATTTTTAAGAGTAGTGACACCTGCAATTTCACTTTTGCATTCAAAGTTGACTTTCTTATTCTATAGGAACAAATTAGGCATAAAGTGACGGCCCATCTGCGACGTGGACAATTTGCAGGTGTTCAGGACGGCCGGTGTAACAGGGACCCTTATGTCATGTCGTGGTAGTCACCGCCATGTGACGTCGCGTGTAACGAGGGCCCTTATGTCATCAAGTCGTTTGTTTCCGTCGGATTCCGCATAATTCTGCGAAGCATTTGAAAATCGATTTTGTTTTTATTTCCGGGTTCTCTTAAAGGCACAACAACACAATAACTTGACCTTGTTAAAAAGAACAGTTATTTCCTTTCATTGATTTAGTGTGGATACAGGGTAGATCACGGGCCACCATTGTATGCATAATTAACAACTGTGCTCCTTGCTCTGCATTGGTGAACTTAAAAATACTAGATTTTCTGCTGATACTTAAAAAGAACATTCAGTATTCATTAATAGTCCACGGACCATCGGCATTTCCAATTCATCTCCTGGGGATTTTTCGAAACAACTATTTCTGTAAACCTTGGTCACATAGTTTTAGGAATTAAGGTGTCTGCAGTGTCCAAAAAGCACATTAAATGATACGATATATCACTAAGTCCAAAATTTGGCTCCACCTGGATTTTTTTTACCCAAATGAATATCCTGATTTCATTTTGTTCCGTAAAACACACAGAATGAAACAAAATAGGTACAATCACGTTGGAAGTATGATGGGGGCTATCTTGAACACTGATGTAAGACACACAAAAACGCCGATATTTTGTCCAATGTATCTATTAGACTAAGGAGTGGGGCGTCGCTCAGCGCAAGAGCCTGTCGAGGTTAGATAGAGCGACACATCGATCCCCCTCTGTCGAACCGTTGGGATATTTCCCGTTCCAACCAGTGATCCACGACTGGTCTATCAAAGGCCGTGGTGTGTGCTTTCTGTCTGTGGGCAGTGCACATAAAATATCCCTTGCTGTTATTCGAAGAAGAGTAGCCTATGTAGCGGCAGCAGGTTTCCTCTGAGACTAAGTGTCGATATAAACGTGCGTTTGACATCCGATAACCGCTAATTAATAATCAACGTGTTCCAGTGGTGTCGTTTAACAAACAAACTTTTATCTTTTTCTATTACAAGAATACTTCAAACTATTCAATAGTCCCATTCGTAAAATAAATTTTGTGAATGTCTCTCCCCCACCCCTCCCACCAACCCATTCCACCCCACATTTGATTAGTATTCTGGGATGCTTTGTAAAGGAGGAAATTACACTATCTACAATGTATGTGATATAAGCGTTAGGAAATTGACCTCTCCGTACAGAGACTTAACCACGCCTCCTATAAGGGCCGTCGTCAGGTTGGTCAAACATTCCCGTATCTATGGCGAATCTGCGTTATAACACATACGTTTGTTCATCTTTCACTTGCGTTATCGCTCTGTATT
>JAUTCZ010051988.1:0-10911 GCA_032273805.1 Melanodrymia brightae | reverse complement strand
GGTACCGGCTGTATCCAAAATTAATCCAGTGCTGAGGGGAAATAACTCAAAAAATAATTCAGTAGTCTAAAGGTTAAATGTGTAAAAATGTTTAAATGTCTAAAAAAAATATTAAAAAGACATTTCACATTTAGCAAAACAATCAGTTTATTGATCTTGTTTAAGACAGTATAATGACGACTTTTATTTCCTGATTTCGATTCGGAATGTATCCACGTAGGATTGACTATCATTACTAGAAATTATTCGCAGGATTGTAATTATCACAGGTAAATGAAGTGCCTGATTAGATCATTTTTATAGAGTTGTGCATCACTTTGGTACTATAAAATCAGTATAGTTCAGACAGTTGCAGGTTTATAGCAGTGTCCAAATGTCTGAATGTTTTTGGAGATAAAAAAAAACTTTAAATATGTGTCATGAATTGACCTTTTTTAAGTGTTTATTATATGATGCACCTTGTGTAATTTTCAAACAATCAACTTGGTTGGAAGTTATTAATGTCATTGCAAGTTGTTTTTTACATGCAACCTGAATCAATAAAGTGATGTGTTTGTTTTACAGGCATCCACTGAGACTTTGGTCACTTTAAACCTCGGTCACAACAACATTACCAATGAAGGGATACACAGGATTAAAGATGGTCTATTGAAAAGTAAATCCTTGCTTCGTCTTGGACTTCAAGGAGTTAAAATAACTTGTGAAGGTATGTTCTGACATTATTGTCCATTGCTACAATCTGCTGTAACATATTTAGTTAAAGACTCTCAATCACCGAAATTGGCACCATGCTGGGGTAATGCGTCTTATTACAATATGCAAGTAACAATAGTCACTAACAAACTCATGTCTGTCACCCTGTAATTACAGTAGTAACTTTAGAAATTATATAACACCATCAGATCACAAAAGTGTCTGTTTATCTAATAAGGTCGTTCATCATGAGAAATTAGCAGTATGCCATTCTAAGTATGCTACGGGTGGAGAATATAAATATGGAACAAACCTGTGTCTTGGTATATTGTTTGTTGCTATGGTTACTCAAACACTTCTTTGTTATGGGAATGTTTCATCATTGTTTACACATTAGTTTTCTTAAATAAAATTTTGTGGATAAAGTGTTATCCTTGGTAGTTTTTTTTCTTCTATATCTAGGTGCTGTAGCACTTGCAGAATTTGTCGCAGACAGTCCTAGACTTCTACGACTGGATCTGAGAGAGAATGAAATAAAGACTGCAGGTCTGATGGCATTGTCATTAGCAATGAGGGTAAATGAGACTGTCACAAGGATCGATCTAGACAAAGACACAAAGAAGGAATCGGTCAGTTTTTTAGCAGAATGCTTGAAAAAAATCTTTTCATTCTTTATTTGTGAATGTTATCTTTAAAAAGTTATCAATATTTAAAAATTTTGTGAATGTTAAAATATTTGTTTCCACCGAGGATGACTGTAAGGGCTGCAAGCTCAAGTCTGGAATTTATTATTGTGTTGGTTACATCTTAATAGGTTTGCTATGATGACATTTGTCATATCCTCAATGATGATAGGTGAGGCGGCTAAGGTCTTAACCATCCTTTCACAAGTTAGTTTGAAGGATGTAGTGTTTTTAAAATACGACACAGTTTAGGGTACCTGGGATCGTAAGTAGTTACAATGTTTCTGGTCAACTTGGATTTATTGGGCAATGTGTACTTTGGGAGGATATGAATATTTCTTTATAGCCTATTCGTTGTTTAATGAGAAACTATGTGCCATAGGGGGTATATTATGACATATGGTCTACAAAGCAACACAATTTTAGAATTATGTAGGAGAGCTATTGTTTTCAGTGTTTAAACAAAAAATATGTGCAAATTGCTGGGTTGATCTAGATCAAACACTCAAAGTGACCAACAATGACAATGAAGTTTATTTTTATGGTTACAAAATAGAACAAATATGCAGGTAAAAATGTTCGTACGTAAAATATAAGAAGTTGGAAAAGATTCATTTGTGCAAGCAGACATGGGTTAGATCAATTGTTTGCTAGAAAACATAAAAACTAATTACTGCTTATTCCTCAAATTTCCGCCAAACTTTACTCATTTATGGTATAGATTTAAAACATAGCATTATCTCCAACTATTGACAATAATAGAGAGTTTGTCCAATTTGTTTGTATTTTATGCTCGTTATTTGTAATATTTACTCATATTGCAGGCAATGAAAGACTATGCAGTACAGCAAAGACGACTTCACCATGAAATCATCACATACATGGATCGTAATCAAAGGCATTCTCTTCAAGTGGAAGAAGAAGAAATCCGGGCGGCACAAGAACAAGCTGAACGCCGATCTGCGGAGGCGGCCATGAAAATTTCGAAACCCGAGGCAGACGAACCAGAAACTGTCACTTACATTCCTTCAGCGGAGAGAATACAGAGACCAAAACTGTTAATTTCTGACGACACTGCCCCACAGCAGACACTGGAGTCACCGCATGACTTCCACCAACTTTCACACGAAGACATTCCAACCAGTTCGAGTAGCAATCAAAGCTTGACATTGCACCTGGGCCACCCCAGTGTATCTAAAGCCTTCATAACCACTCCTCCTGCCGAGCTCTTGCTCAGTCCACAGTATGTACCCGAGCTTATAGCTAAGAAAATCTTTTCTGTTAGTAAGGTATCGGAGAGTTCTGCGAAGCCAAGTATTATTGTTTCGTCATCTCTGGATAGTGTAAATTCAGCGGGACTGAGTGCAACTGCAATGTGTCAGAGCTTGGCTAATGACTATATAGAGCAGATAGTGTCTGGGGTAGTTGACTCGAGTGATGTTGTGTTTATGATGGCTGATGATACCGTTAGTCCTAATGACAAACAGACTTCAGACAATGATGCGGTTCATTTGCTCACTGATGCTCTGTGGGAAGCATCTGTTCTTAGTAATAACGTTGAATGCAAAAATGAATTTCTTCAACATAATTTGAACGCAATTCCTTATAAGACAGATGATGATTTGAATCAATGTTCTTCTGCAGACATTTCATATCCCGTTCATTTTGAAGCCAGTAGTTCAAATGTTGTGAATTTAGATGGAGACAAAAATTCCACCAAACATTCCAAAATCGATACTGAGATGTGTGTAAACAGTGGAGAATTGTCTGATAGCATGTGTGCTACCTTAGAAGGTGAAGTGTATAATGAAGGTTTCAATATTGCTTATAACACAGACAATAATGTCATGGATGAAGCCATGGTTAATCTTTATGAAAATATAACAAACGTAGTCCCTGTATGTGATATAAAAAATCCAGTTGAAGATGTTGAGGTAGATGATTTAGAAAGGGACAAAGATGTGCTTACTTCACAGAGTAAGACAGACACAAATACCAATGACGTCGTTGCAGGTACAATGCTGTTAGAAAATAGTTCTGCACAGTGTACAGATCCTTCAAAAAGCAACTCTAAGACGGATTCAGGAATTGGCAGCTACGAAAATGACCAGTGGCTACAAGTCGAATCTTCACAAATAAGTCAACAGTTGTGTAGTCCGCAGGCGTCTATAGAAAGTCAACAAGCAGAAAAACCCAACTTCCACACCAATCTTTCTGTGAACGGGCTTGCTCGTGAATTGGCCAGTGTTCTCGATGCACTTGATGAACAAGTAGAGACATATCCTGGTGGTAAGTTATGTGAGATTGCAAATGGAGATTTGCAGCATTAATCGAAAGCCCAAACTGACATCAGTGTTTTAGTGCTCCTCATAAAAGAATAGAATTTCTAAGGACATGCTTCGATCCATGCATTACCGGTATGTCTATTTTACAAGATTACAAAATTCTTGAAAATAGATATAAATCGCAAAATTAATGTTAGGTAATACAGATTTTGGAAATCCTATTTACAAATAAATAGAGAATAATACACAAATGTCCATTCAAGATCATTTATCTTGCAATGTGTTTATAAATGTTACAAATGAGGAAAAGCAAATTAAGTATGTTTTTAAACAATGAATTGCAAGATAATTGATATCTAATGGACATTAGTGTGGTATGCTATTTATTACATGTCATTTTCAATCGTGGTTTCCAACTATAAATAACTGCACAGCTTAAGTGACCTCCAGATCTTGGGACAGCCAATCGTTGATTTAAAATGGCCACTTTGGTTGGCTCTTGAATGCTTGCAACATTTTCTCTTGTATAGTTCACCAGTTGAACTTGTTTTAACTTTTTATTGCACATGTTTTATTGCAATGTGACTATCAAATGTTGGAACAAATGAAAAAACTACCATATGTCTCAAGTTGTCTCAATCTATAATACAAACCCCTATTGTTTACCGTAATTTCACGTATATAGCCTGCCGGCTATACGTTTTAAAGCATTGAAAATTGCCCCCTCTGACTTACATGTATCTGCTGCTGCGGTTTATACGATGCTTTTTTTTTACTCAATAACCATTTATTGCCAAATCATTAATTGTGTTCACTAATTTGCCAATACAAGCTAACACTTGGAGCAAAATAACAATGCAAGTTACACGCGCATATCGGTAATTAAGCTCATTGGCTGGCGTTTTTCTCATCAGTTCGTAATTGCTCCAGTTATGCGGGCTTTGTGTCAGAGCGGGTTATCTGATCATCCTTTTTACACAATAACCATTTATTACCTAATGTGGCTTATTCAGTGCAGTGGGCTATACGCGTGAAATTATGGTAATTGATACACTAATTGCTACATGTAGATTAGGGCGGGTAGTTAATCGTACAATTGTTACACATACCGGTACATGTAAACAATATTTTAATATCGGTCATCTGTCTGAGATGTCTTTTTCCGAGAATTCTCAAAATGGTGTAGCATATTTCGGTGTAACAGTTTCTTTCTTATATTTTTTTACAAACCAGTCGAATTAAGTTCACCTGATGAATTTGAAAAAGAACTAGATGCTATGTTGGCCAATGTTTATCAAAGTCGGAATACATGGCCATTTTTGGGTAAGTATATAGATGTACCAAACAAATAATGGAATAAACTATTTATCTCCACTTTTCTTTCATTTAGGCAAAGCCAAAGGTCATGGGTCGATTCATATCTTCACTCAATTTTTTTATTATTATTTATCTGTTGCATGAATATTATGCTTTATGTGGTAATGGTTATATTTTTGAAATTATGTTAAGGAATGAAGACTTTTAAAACACCAAGTGATGTATAATTAAACAGGAATGTATATGACTGATCGAATGCTGTGGTATGTGCTATCCTGTCTGGGAAAATGTATAAACAAAAATACCTTGCTGTTATTTAAGAAGAGTAGCCTATTTGGTAGCAGCAAGTTTCCTCTGTGACCAAGTGTTGATATAACCATGCATTTGACATTCAATAATCAACGTGTTCTAGTGGTGTTGTTAAACAAACAAACTTCATCTTTTATCCTTTGTTTTTCTTATCAAAATAAAGTAATACATATGGGAACGGGTATTATTATTTGCGTGAATATAGTTTTCGGGTTTGTAATATAACAACGAAAATGACAATCACACAAATAATTACTACTAATAATATCCATTGAAAAATCAATTTCTTGTTTGTATCGTTAAAATTACACATCACAACTGGAATTTTTATTCTTCGAAATAGCAAAAGTTTTACAACCCTAAAAGATTACCCATTTCACAGTAATCAGACAACTTCTGAATCATTGCAAATTATAGAACAATATTGTGGATGGATCGTGTTCAATAGAATGTCTTTAAATAATGACATTTTCATGCAAGGAAAAACTGAATAGATACAACATACATGTAATGTACCTGACAGGTTTGTTTTATCGTTTCTTCTGTGTTGAGATACTGTATATTCGGATCCGTTTTACATTTTCAGAAAATCCTTATCTAAATTTAACCAAAGATGAAGGAAAAAAGTGTTTGCATGTACCTGATTGTATATACATGTATGTATGGTCTCCCCCATGAGTGCATGCATGTGTAATTGAAACAGTGACGTCGGAGCATCGTTTTAAGTGAGGTGGGGGGAGGGCAATGATATTGATAAGCAAAAAAAACTTTAAACATTGGGAGACCATAGCCCCCACTCACCCCAACGCCCTCCCGACTCCGACGTCCCTGTAAAATATATAACATTGTTGTTTGACTGTCATGTACATAATTGGATTGTTTTGTTCATGAATATGTGTAATTAAAATAAATAAATTTCACTGTTCTATTATAATCGTTGGGTGACAAAAATGTTGTTTGCGTAAAAGGCATACTAGAAACTTAAATGTGTGTATAAAATAAGATTATCATACAAAATATTTAAATATAGTTAACTGAGTAACAAAAAGTGGTCTCTGATGACAGGTGGCCTCTTGATACAGGTCATATATTGTACTAAAATTGCTGATTTGGGAGAATGTTACTCTTTATAAATACACCGCCATAATACCAGTAATATAATATATAACAGAAATGACGTCAACTCATTAGATTAACAATGTTGATGTTAGTTATTAATGGGTGATGGCTCAATTTTGATTTTGGATCTCAAAAGACTAGATTGCCAAATTTAATTATCACTAGAGGTTGAATTCAGTGCTGATTTGTTTTAAGTGCTATATATGCTTAAGGTGAGCTCACAGTTCCAAACAGACATTTAAATGGATGAAAATATGACTACTTGATTTTTGTCTTCTTTCCAGAACCTCCCATGGAAATATCTGAGAAAAGCAGTGAAAGCTCCGAAGACCAGTCCTGACATGTGACCTTTTGTTAGAACAAGACTACAGTCGATCTCATTTCGTTATGGTATAGGTGTTGAATATCCTGTATTTCAAGGACCGTAACCCTGTTTTCCAGATAATGTTGACATTGTTCTGATTCAGATATAAATAACATTTTTAGCCACCTTGATCCAGTTTTATGGACAAGCTTTATTTATGATTAAATGTCCATTATAAATGTGATAAAGTAAGAAAGCTGTTTTATTATTGAATTGTTACATTAACTAATAATTGTAACTTCTAAAAGTTAGGGTCATTTTCATTATTTTGACTTGACTGGAGATACATTTGTATGTATAATTATTTTACTCAATTCACCTTACCATCAGGATTGGATTTTGTTCCTTGAAATGATGATCATTACGATTCATAAATCAATATGTATTTAGTAATCACTTGTAGAAAAGACAGAGATACAGATCTTTCCTCCCACTCATCATCCAGCTTGACGTTCCAATCCCATTAAATATTTCAAAGGCACGTAATCATGTTAGTTATTTCGTTTTAGGGATAGTGCATAAATGTCAATGTGTTTCACAATCCGAATAAATTAGGATTGCATTTGTCTCCCCCCACCCCACCCCCCTTTAATCCTAATATAAAACATTGAGCACCTGGCTTTTACCCACAGATTCCGAACATTGTTTGGATTGTAAGACACATTGACATTTATGCACGGTTCCTTACCACCAAAGATACTTGTGCTTTTGCTATTGAATATAAAATTGCCCATCAGTCCCAAACACACAACACTTCACATGTACAACTTCAGCGAACTACTCTGTAGGCTATTACATAGGCTACTCTTACCAAATTACTGTAAGGGGTATTTTATGTGCACTTTCCCAAGTTATGCAGACTGAACATTTTGTGATATAAGCTGGTCTATGATTTGTATTAACGGCAACCTGCAACCAGATTTGCTACAGCGAACTAGGCTATCACATAGGCTACTCTTACCAAATTACTGTAAGCAGTCTTTTATGTGAACTTTCCCAAGTTATGCAGACTGAACATTTTGTGATATAAGCTGGTCTATGATTTGTATTAAAGGCAACCTGCAACCAGATTTGCTACAAAATATACAATGTAGTACAGTTCGTTATGCATGATCTGCCATTATGTAAATAAAAGAAGGGGTAAAAATGTACATATTTATCTACGATGAAGCATAAATTAAATTGATTAAATGGTTTTATATGTCAATACAAAATTGTTTATTTTACTGAAGATACACTTGTATCTGAAATCAATCATCTTTTGGCAACAAATCAAAATATACTATTAGATTCTTCCTTTAATAGAATCTTGTTTGTGAGTATTTACATAGGATTTGTCCTATTCAAGAAGATATAACGGAATATGTCTTGCTATGTTACATATAAAATGTATGATATTTCGTTAATTGTTTAAGTTTTAGTTGGACGTGATTGTTTTTAATCTTCTTTTTTTCTTCAGTTGAACCTGGTTGCAACTTTATTTGGCAATTACTTAGAATAAAGGACATTCATTAATACATAAATCTAGTGTATGTTCATTTGCGATCACATTCCAACTCACTACACACCTTGCGTATATTTTTACATGTTCCTGACATACAAATTAAATAGAATGCAGATTATTATGGGATTTACATTTTAAGCCTGTTTCGTTTTAAAGGGCCTGTTCTACAAATTATTACCATTTAGATTTTGAACTTCTCAAGAACTGAATGCTTGTTATGTTAGTCATCTCACAATTGTATATTTTGGCATTTTCCATTGATTAGGATTCTTTAACATCAGAAGCATGACTAAACTGATAAAGTAACGTTCTTGTTTGAGTATATTTCAATTACAGGAGTGGAATCTAACTCCGTGGAAGAGCATCTTTGTGAGGTGGTAGGATCGACCCATTAGTTTAAATCCCCGTTCCATCCAGTGGTGCCCGGCTGGTACACCAAAGGCTGTGTCATGTGCTAAGTCATTGTGAAAAATATTGAAATTGAATCGTAGAATCCTATTGCATCCAGAAAGACACGGCCCCGAACATTTTCTGTATTTCTTAATTGTTCTACCTGGATCAGGTGACAAAATGTGGTTATTGCTTTAAAAATAGAAATATTGCTAATATTTCAGAGTTAATACTACTACCACTGCCACCACCAACCCCACTACTACATTAAAATAATTCTTAGGATAGATGCTCCTTTTCCATTGAAATTCATCTGTTAAATTTAAAGCTTTGCTTTTAGAAGCCAAACATAGAACTACCAAAAGCTATGCATGTATGTTATTTAATACACATACTTTGTTATATTCACACATTGGGTATATGATTTTGTCAACTCTGGGTCTTTATATGATTATGTACTCCTGTTAGGGATTTTGATCAACAGGTTTGATCCAATGGAGGTCGTGGAAGTAAGAGATGCTTTACTTTTCTTGTCCGATGATAAACTGCGTTATATACTGGCTTTTAATTCTTTGTTAAGATTTTGAGTTTAGCTCGGTTTCTCTGAATCCATTGATGAGAAATTGCACAGGTAATTCTCATTAATCTGTTTTACAATGTAAGAATAGTAATTAAACTTATGCAAAGAATATTTTCAACGATAAGCTACTGTGTTCTTATATGTGTCTTGGCAGTCTTTCAAAACAAATAAATGTACTCTCTTGCCTTCAAGATGCAAATATGAAAAGGCAGCTAGTTTAAAAAGTTAAAATGTAGAAAACAAGTTATTTCATGATTCAGTATTGTGTAGATCAATGTGTTAAAATATTTCTCTGATTTGTATTAACACAGCTCGACTATAGTATTCTTTGGTACTGGACTCCGCCAAAGATCTTCCATTGTTTATATGAACGAAAAAGTTGTAAGATAAAATTCAACAAAAATATGTGGATGTTCAATCTATACTTCTTAAAAGTTATATATTGCGTCATTTACAATTTTAGTGTGTGATAATTTTGACTATTTACATTTTAATGATACACTGAAACTGGACTTTGTCTAGTTGGCTCAACTGTCCTGGTGTGAATAAAAAATGTACTGTGCACTTGTTATTCCAATTACATGTATGTATACCTTGTTAAATCTACTGAATCATGAAGACTATCTTACCTGAAGAAAAGTAATACGTTCAACGTTAATAATTGTGCAAGGAAGGGTCAGCGTCATTGGTCAGATATTTTGTATTCCTTCTGACAAATTACTGAAAACAGCCCTTGCGTTCAAAAGGGCAAGCGCTCGCGAAGAATGTGATTGGTACCTATCTTGTACTATCATACCACATTCATTTAATGTGTGATGCGAACACCGGTTACAAAACATTTTGTCTCGGTAGCAGAACGCTCGCCCTATTGACTGCAAGGCTGGTAAAAATATTCTACCTAAGATGCATTTTTTCTTGTCGGTTTAGACATACAATTTTTTTTTGCCAGGCCTCAACTCAGTTTACATCTGCTTGAGACAGGTGAAATTTCTTTTCATGATTATACAGTTTCAAGTTGTTAGTTTTATAGTAATACATAAACTTGGAATCATTTCATTTACTATTAATTGAACTGATATTAGACCTAATGGGAACAATTTTTCTGAATGTCTGGGTAATCTGACAAATTTCATCTTAAGTCATATAAAAAGTTGATCATGTTCATTCTGTGTATATTTTACTGTATTTAATCATGAATATTTATGATGTTGCACATAGATGAGATTAGATGATTGTAGAAAACATCTGTGTTGACAATATTTTAGTTATTACAACCACTTCAGAATGGATAATTATAGCATGTATCATTATCACAAAGAATGGCGTCCGTATAATGACTCAGCAATAGTAATATATACCTGTGTTGGGAGCATTGGTCTGATGTCAGGTATGTTGTAGGATAGATCACACTTGGACTTGTATGTTTTCTTCCAACTGGTACATGTAAAAGAAAGTTTGTTTATTTAACGACGCCACTAGAAACACCGATTATAAATCATCTGTTATTGGATGTCAGACGCATGGTTATATTGACACATGGTCACAGAGGAAACCCGCTGCCGCCACATAGGTTACTCTTCCACCAATGAAAGCAAGGGGTCTTTTATGTGCACTTTCCCATAGACAGGATAGCACACACCACAGAATTTGATAAACCAGTCGTGGAT